>JAEVFF010000734.1:313445-367032 GCA_018901945.1 Pugionium dolabratum | reverse complement strand
TTTCACCTTGCGGCTGATCCTTTCTTGGAGTCCATCCAAGAATTGTGCCATCAATGCTTCTTCATCATCATTGAGCTCCAATATGTTCCTTAGCTTCTCGAACTCTCATAGTACTCCTCTACTGATCGGGTACCCTGCTTAAGAGTACGAAAACGATGTTGCAAGTCTCTATGAAAGTAAGGTGGAACAAACTTTTGTCGCATGACATCCTTCATGTCGACCCATGAGTCTATGGGCCTCATTCTTTTCCTCCTTCTGTCAGATACCTCACGATCCCACCAGATGAGGGCATTGTCCGTGAGTTGTGCTACTGCCATTGAGACTCTCCTAGGCCCTGGTTGGTTGTAATGATCAAAGATATGATCCATTCTTCTCTCCCAATCTAGGTAAGCCTCGGGGTCTACTTTTCCTACAAAACTTGGAGGATTTAGCTTAACATCAGGATGAGTTACCCGGTTGTAGGCGTGTTCATCTCCATCCTCATGATGTCTAAGAGGCATCCTTGGTCTCTGGTGAAGACCATATGGCTCGAAGCCATCATCTTCTGCCTCTAGTTGCCGTGGAGGTCCTCTCGGCCTATGGTGATAGTTATGAGGTTGTGTGTCCTCATCTCCATCTGGCTGGGGCTCCTCCTGTTCGTGTCATGTCCTAAGGTGCTCAGGACCCTCAGGACGGTCTTGCTCAGCTCTCACGTGCCTTATGGTCTAGAATCTCACAGGCCTCTCCACGCGCTCCAATCTATTGCCTATTGATGTGAGTTGTGTTTGGAGAGTGGTGAACATGGCCATCATGGCCTCGGCTGCTTCTCTATTCTCTTCTGCCATTGCGTACTACAAAGAAAGAAGACAAGTTATGATACTCCTAAATTGTTAGGAGGGTTTTCTTTTATAAAGAGATTCGAAAAAATGCAAAAAGGAAAGTTCTAAGGAATGGAAAATTCGAAAATATGGAGATTTGAATAAAAGAAAATTTTCTTGACAACTATTGCTAGCTGTCCAATTCGAAATCTTTTGGTATTTTTCCTATTTTTTTTTCTTTTTTTTCTTTTTCTTTTCTTTTAATTTAACTTAAAAATAATAGAAATATGATTCTAACAAAAAGGAAAGTCGAATATAGCAATGCAAGAATGATTCTAGAACCTAGTGATACACGTAGGAACTAGATGCACTCGGTATGAACTTAGATGTTATTTTTTTGATTTTCTGGAATGAAACTTAAACTAATGCAAGAACAAGAAACAAGACAAGCTAAAGGATAGAAACAACCTGGTTTAGGAGTTTTAAGCTCTGATACCAAAATGATACAAGCCTTGATTCAAGGATGTATGCGCGTGGGCTGTTTGTAGAAGATTAGGTGAGAAACTCAACCTTAGGCTTCTGGATAGGGGTTTTTGGTTGGTAAACGATGGAAGGGTGAAGTGAACCACACGAGGGGTGATGAACCTCGTGATAAATCACAAACTTAGAGCTAGGAGGGCTGGTCTCAACTAGGTTCTAAGCGCACAAGATTCTTGAGAGAAAACTTGTAAAGAAAATTCGATCTTTATTAATTATCAAAAAGGTTGTCGAACTACAATGCTGGAAGGAGCCTTATTAATATGCTCGACAGCTTGACCTTCTAGGGTCGACTCAAATAAGAAAAGGAAAATTTACAAAAGTGCACAAAAGGAAAAGATACAAAAGTGTATAATCGAAAAAGGACATATTCCTAAAATATCTTTGACTCAATAAATGTAAATATTCTAGATCCTACCCTGCAAAACAGAAAGAGGCAAATATTCATATTGAAAACTTACCTTACTTACCTCACGGCCAAGAAATGGAAGGTGGCCGTCCTTGTGGCATGCACGCGCCTTGCTCCTAGTCTTCGACTTGGAGTAGGGTTAGGAATCTTTAGGCCCTGACCTCTCTTGCCACTAAAACCCAAGTCTCTTATGTCCCTTGTTGTTGAGAAGCCTTTGGACTCTTCTTTGAACTTCTGGCCCATTGTCCTTAGTCGATCCTCCTCTAGGAGCTTGTCCACCCATAAGCTGAACTTGTGGAAGAGTGCTCTTGATCTACTCCTTGTCATTGCTCCTGGTGGCACTACTGGTGTGGATACTTCCTCTAGATGCATGTCCTGAAGCTGGTAGCTTATCTGGTCCGAGTTTCCTTGTGTAGAAGTTGAAATACTCGTGCACTCGGCTGGATCGGCTGTACTGGCTGGAATGTGCGAGGTACTGGCCGGAATGCCTTCAAGACCGGCCAAGTTGATCCGGAGTCGATGGCATCACCAAGGGGACCGGCGGTGTCATCCACATCGCCACCAAGTGTGCCGGAAGCTTGGGCCTCTCCGCCGGCAATGCTGGTTGGTCTGGTCCTATTGGTCGAGGGTCCGGCGGTACTGCTTGGGCCGGCAGGCGTGCCAGATGGCCCGACTGTCTCGGGCAAGCTTCCTGTTCGGCCAGTCTGATCTCCTGGCTGGACATACGACCTGATGTCCTCATCAGATACTTCACCTAAGAGGACGTATGACTAATTACTCCCATAACGATATCGACCAGGATGACTCGAAGCAAATTCTGCTGGCACTTCGCGAAGATGGGAGACTTCACAGTCAAATCGGGCTATGAGACCCTCCAAAGATGGGGTCAGCAAATAGACAACTCTTATACCAACGACCATCTCTCAATCCCCTCAAGGAGGCGGTTTAGAAGCAAAGAATTTCGAGAAAACTTCAACATTTCCTTTGGCAATCCCTCTCAGGGGCACTACCGACACATGGAAATCTCCATTATCGTCATATAAGAGATGAATCAACATGTGAAATTTGTGGCTATGATATAGAATGTATTAGCCATACTCTCTTTCTCTGCCCACCAGCACGACAAACGTGGGCTTTGTAACATATCCCATCGGCACCCTCCATCTTCCCCCTGAATAGCCTCTATGGAAATCTTGACTATCTTCTATGACGAACGCCGGAGGTAGCAGCAACCGACTCAGATCTACAGGGCTTTCCATGGATCATATGGTTCATCTGGAAGGCTCGGAATGACAAGATATACAACAGCATAGATCGTACGGCCATAGAGATTATAGAAAAAGCACGCCGGGAGAGCAAACTGTGGCTCTCATCGGTAGAAAACAATGATCAGGAAAATCAAAAGCTATTGGGAACTGCATATTCTAACTCCAACATCTTGGGACAAACACTGTTTGCCTGTTATGTGGATGGCTCATGGAAGGAAGGGGAGAGCACAACTGGCATGGGTTGGATCCTTCAGCTACATGATGGAACAAGTGATTTGATGGGTATGAGAAGCGTTCCTAGAGGGTTATCTCCGCTACATATGGAGTTTCATGGCCTACGTTGGGCAATGAAGAGCTTGCATAACTTGAAATGATACTGCACCAGGTTCTATACAGATTAAACTAACCTAATTAGCATAGTCTCTGAACCAGAGAAGTGGCCAGGATTTACAACGGTGATAGACGAGTTTGAAGCACTACGGATGAACTTCCCAGATTTCAAGCTAAAGCACGAAGCAAGGGAGAACAATACCCATGCCGAAACACTAGCAAGACAAGCGAAGAAAAGGAAATTTGTATTTTCGTACATTAACACCTCGATAGCACACTGGTTTGAAGATACGAATGGTATCTTCTAACCGATAGAAGATTGTTGTGTTAATCCAAAGTGACAAAAAAATGAATTTAGCGGCGTAAAATTAAATGGAGAACTATCGATGATTTTTCTACTAATATGTTAATGGTTTGAAATTTGTTTTGAAAGATTTTAATTTATTTTTGATGATGAACAAATAAATTATTTATACATTATGCTTTATATCATTTATGAAAATTTTCTGAAAGTATAATAATTATTTATTACTGTTTATTTTTTTTAAAAATAAAATATTTGTTTATTATTTATTAATAATTTTAAAAATAAACCGAGATTTTCAATAAAATCAAGAAATCTTTATAAAAGTTATAGTTATGTATAACATAAAAAAGAAAAAATATGATAATTGCCTTACTACGTTCTAAAGATATTGTTCTACTATTTTTAAAGATATAATATTGTTCTACTATTTTTAAAGATATAACATTATGTCATTTCCTAAAAATCATGCGTTTGTTATGATTTCAAAAATGAAACCATACCCAAATATAGTCATTGGCATGGTACTTTCAAAGTCAGTTTACTTTTGGGTTCATCAAAATATACGGTAATTTATTTTTCCAAAACTAACATATTAATCAAAATCCAAGTATCCATCATATATATCATGATATGGTTGTTTTTAATTTTTATACATCAAATCAAATTCCAAAGAAATCCCATAATGTTTTCATTAATCAATAATTTGATGGAATACGACAAGACATATAACTCGTTGATGTAACGTAATAATCTGAATTGTTTTTTGTTCGTTGTTTAGAATCATGATTTTCTTCTCTCTCATGCTAAGCAACAACAAAAAAGAAAAGAAAATGCAATGGTTGTAGAAAAAAGGGATGTTCATTTGGTTGTCGCAGTCAGCTGCGATTCCGGCTTCAGTCAACACTGCGTCAGCTAAACAAATAACAATATATCGCAACCACAAACACAGGTTCCTATGGTTGCCAAACAAACATTACCAATATTTCAAACTTTTGATTTTATAATATATATCTCTCTCCGCAAACCCTCTCTATTACAAACAAAACAAAGCATCCAAAGTTTCAAATTATAACTAAAAATTTCAAACATATCTTTTGTTTTCTATTAGTTTTGACCGAACAATATCTACCACAGCCGCAATGTTCACTGTAGCCACAACCGCCTATGACAACCAAATGAATAACACTATTGCAAAAGAGGATCACAATGGCTTAAGAATATACTTCATCGTCCTTTTTCTCCAACCATTGCCTTTTTTTTCTTTTTTTTGTCGTTGCTTAGCATTAGAGAGAAAAAAATCATGATACTAAGCAACGAACAAAAAACAATTCAGATTATTACGATACATCAACAGTTTACATGTCTTGTCGTATTCCATCAAATAATTGATTAATAGACACGTTATGGGAGATCTCTGGAATTTGATTTAATGTTTAAAAATTAAAAACAACCACATCGTGATTTCTATGATGTATACTTGGATTTTGATTAATATGTTAGTTTTGTAAAAGGAAATTACCGTAAACTTTGATAAATCCAAAAGTAAACTGACTTTGAAAATACCATGTCAATGACTATATTTGGGTATGGTTTCATTTTTGAAATCATAACAAACGTATGATTTGTAGTATCTTTTATTGTCGATGTCGAGAGGCGTGAAAAGATATTTGTAAAGTCAACAAACTTTTTTCTCTTATATATTATTCAATTTATGTCAACACACTCTTTAACGTTTTCTACTAAAATGTATCAATGACCCAAACTATGCTCATACTTTTTTTGTTTGTCACCATATTTTTTTTATTCACTTTTTTTTACTACATTGTTAACACTCTCTTTCTTATTTAATTTATCTACCCTTTTTCTTCGTTATTTTCTCCATTATTTGCTTTTAAAGGAAACCTTAAGTTATTATGTTATTTTCATTTTTTTATTATGTTCTTTACATTTTTTTTGTAATTGACTAAACAATGGGGGAGAAGCGGTGATTGTTTCGATAACGTAGAGGTAAAAACGAAAACTCTATCATGTTCAAAGCTTCTCGATCTTGAGCTTTTTGAGGGTGAAGGCTAAACTCAGGTGGAACATTTTAACAGGTTTCCTTTGGTATTTCCTTTCTTCACTCTCACTGTTTTCTTAAGCCGATACTTCCATTTCTTTTTCTTATTTTTTGATAAGTATTTTTTTCTCCTCTTCTCATCTCTTCTCCTTTCATTCTCCGTCTTTTCTCGTTTCCTTTTTAGTCTCTTCTCCTGCAGCAATGGATTGGAACCAACCTATTGGAGCAGGAGGACGTCACTGTAAACACCCCAAAGAACCTAATCTACTAAAGGATCGATTTCGTGTAGGTCAAGCAAGAAACATTCAACTAGAACAACACCAACAAGAGAAACAAAATCCCTGAACAGTATATTTACATTTAGATTCATTCTAATTTAACAAATTTGTTCAAATATTCAACTTATTTTGGTATTTTGTTAGAAATTTGGAGAAATATGTGAGATAATAAAAGATTGGAGATTGATTAATGGTGTAATTGGACCCGTAATAATTCAAGAAAAAAAATACATATTTTGTTTAAAATCTAAGATAATATTTTATTATTTTGTTTAAATATTATTTTTTAATATTATTATTTTTCTTAGTTTTTTTGAACAACAATCTATTGGGTCATTGTGTTAACTCGATTAGTAGAAGCAGTTTACAACATATCTATTCAAAATCCTCAATTCATTTTACAAATCTCTATTGATGATTTAATACAAAAGATTAAAAACAATGACACTATAAGGTTGAAGAAAGATATTACAACTTCGAAACGGACTTTCAAAGTTATTAAATCTGTAGGGTTTAAGCAAGTGTCCAGCAATTCCAATGTAAGTTTATTTCAGATTATTACGATACATCAACAGTTTACATGTCTTATCGTATTCCATCTAATCATTGATTAATAGACACGTTATGGGAGATCTCTGGAATTTGATTTAATGTTTAAAAACTAAAAACAACCACACCGTGATTACTATGATGTATACTTGGATTTTGATTAATATGTTAATTTTGTAAAAAGAAATTACCGTAAACTTTGATAAACCTAAAAGTAAACTGACTTTGAAAATACCATGCCAATGACTATATTTGGGCATGGTTTCATTTTTTAAATCATAACAAACGTATGATTTATAGTATCTTCTATTGTCGATGTCGAGAGGCGTGAAAAGATACTTTTAAAGTCAACAAACTTTTTCCTCTTATATATAATATTCAATTTATGTTAACACACTCTTTAACTTTTTCTACTAAAATGTATCAATGACCCAAACTATGATAATACTTTTCTTGTTTGTCACCATATTTTTTCTTTCTTTTCACTTTTTTTTACTACATTGTTAACACGCTCTCTCTTATTTTATTTCTCTATCTTTTTTCTTCGTTATTTTCTCCACTATTTGCTTCTCAAAGAAACTCTAGGTTATTATGTTCTTTTCATTTTTTTTATTATGTTCTTTTCATTTTTTTGTAATTGACTGAACAATGGGGGAGAAGCGATGATTGTTTCGATAAATTAGAGGTAAAAACGAAAACTCTATCATGTTCAAAGCTTCTCGATCTTGAGCTTTTTAAAAGTGAAGGCTAAAATCAAGTGGAACATTTTAGCAGGTTTCCTTTGGTATTTCCTTTCTTCACTCTCACCGTTTTCCTAAGCCGACACTTCCATTTCTTTATCTTATTTTTTTTATAAGTATTTTTTCTCCTCTTCTCATCTCTTCTCATCTCTTCTCCTTTCTTTCTCCATCTTTTCTCTTTTTTTTTCAGCCTCTTCTCTTGCAGCAATGAATTGGAACCAACCGATTGGAGCGTGAGGACGTCACCGTAAACACTCCAAAGAATCTAATCTACTAAACGATCTATCTTATGTAGATCAAGAAAGAAATATTCAACTAGAACAACACCAACAGGAGAAACAAAATCCGCGAACCGTATATTTACATTTAGATTCATTCTAATTTAACAAATTTATTCAAATATTCAACTTATTTTGGTATTTTGTTAGAAATTTGGAGAAATATGTGAGATAACAAAAGATTGGAGGTTGATTAATGGTGTACTTGGACCTGTAATAACTTAACAAAAAAAATACATATTTTGCTTAAAAACTAAGATAATATTTTATTATTTTTTTTAGATAATATTTTGTTAATATTATTATTTTGCTTAGTTTTTTTTAACAGCAATCTGTTGGGCCATTGTGTTAACTCCATTAGCAGAAGCAGTTTACAACATATCTATTCAAAATCTTCAATTCTTTTTACAAATCTCTATTGAGGATTTAATACAAAAGATTAAAAACAATGACACTATAAGGTTGAAGAAAGAAATTACAACTTCGAGACGGACTTTCGAAGTTATTAAATATGTAGGGTTGACGAAAGTGTCCAGCAAACCCAATGTAAGTTTATTTCAGATTATTACGATACATCAACAGTTTACCTGTCTTGTCGTATTCCATCTAATCATTGATTAATAGACACGTTATGGGAGATCTCTGAAATTTGATTTAATGTCTAAAAACTAAAAACAACCACATCGTGATTTCTATGATGTTACTTGGATTTTGATTAATATGTTAGTTTTGTAAAAAAAAATTACCGTAAACTTTGATAAACCTAAAAGTAAACTGACTTTGAAAATACCATGCCAATGACTATATTTGGGTATGGTTTCATTTTTGAAATCATAACAAACGTATGATTTCTAGTATCTTCTATTGTCGATATCGAGAGGCGTGAAAAGATATTTCTAAAGGCAACAAACTTTTTCCTCTTATATATTTATTCAATTTATGTTAACACATTCTTTAACTTTTTCTACTAAAATGTATCAATGTACCAAACTATGCTAATACTTTTCTTGTTTGTCACCATATTTTTTCTTTCTTATTCACTTTTTTTTACTACATTGTTAACACTCTCTCTCGTATTTAATTTCTCTATCCTTTTTCTTCGTTACTTTCTTCACTAATTGCTTCTCAAGGAAACCCTAATTTATTATGTTCTTTTCATTTTTTTATTATGTTCTTTTCATTTTTTTGTAATTGACTGAACAATGGGGGAGAAGTAGTGATTGTTTCGATAACTTAGAGGTAAAAACGAAAACTCTATCATGTTCAAAGCGTCTCGATCTTGAGCTTTTTGAGGGTGAAGGCTAAACTCAGGTGGAACATTTTACCAGGTTTCCTTCGGGATTTCCTTTCTTCACTCTCATCGTTTTCTTAAGCCGATACTTCCATTTCTTTATCTTATTTTTTTATAAGTATTTTTTTCTCCTCTTCTCATCTCTTCTCATCCCTTCTCCTTTCTTTCACCGTCTTTTCTCGTTTTTTTCAGCCTCTTCTCTTACAGCAATGAATTGGAACCAACCGAGTGGAGCGGGAGGACGTCACCGTAAACACTCCAAAGAACCTAATCTACTAAACGATCGATTTCGTGTAGATCAAGCAAGAAACATTCAACTAGAACAACACCAACAAGAGAAACAAAATCCCCGAACAGTATATTTACATTTAGATTCATTCTAATTTAACAAATTTGTTCAAATATTCAACTTATTTTGGTATTTTGTTAGACATTTGGAGAAACATGTGAGATAATAAAAAATTAGAGGTTGATTAATAGTGTAATTGGACCCGTAATAACTTAACAAAAAAATACACATTTTGTTTAAAATATAAAATGTTTTATTATTTTGTTTAGATTTTGCTTAGTTTTATTTTGCTTAGTTTTTTTAACAGCAATCTGTTGGGCCATTGTGTTAACTCCATTAGTAGAAGCAGTTTACAACATATCTATTCAAAATCCTCAATTCTTTTTACAAATTTCTATTGATGATTTAATACAAAAGGTTAAAAAATGACAATATAAGGTTGAAGAAAGATATTACAACTTCAAAACGGACTTTCAAAGTTATTAAATATGTAGGGTTGAAGAAAGTGTCCAGCAATTCCAATGTAAGTTTATTTCAGATTATTACGATACATCAACAGTTTACCTATCTTGTCATATTCCATCTAATCATTGATTAATAGACACGTTAAGGGAGATCTCTGGAATTTGATTTAATGTCTAAAAGCTAAAAACAACCACATCGTGATTTCTATGATGTATACTTGGGTTTTGATTAATATGTTAGTTTTGTAAAAAGAAATTACCGTAAACTTTGATAAACCTAAAAGTAAACTGACTTTGAAAATACCATGCCAATGACTATATTTGGGTATGGTTTCGTTTTTGAAATCATAACAAACATATGATTTCTAGTATCTTCTATTGTCGATGTCGAGAGCGTGAAAAGATACTTTTAAAGTCAACAAACTTTTTCCTCTTATATATATTATTCAATTTATGTTAACACACTCTTTAACTTTTTCTACTAAAATGTATCAATGATCCAAACTATGCTAATACTTTTCTTGTTTGTCACCATATTTTTTCTTTCTTATTCACTTTTTTTATTACATTGTTAACACTCTCTCTTTCTTATTTAATTTCTCTACCTTTTTTCTTCATTATTTTCTCTACTATTTGCTTCTCAAGGAAACCCTAAGTTATTATGTTCTTTTCATTTTTTTGTAATTTACTGAACAATGGGGGAGAACCGGTGATTCTTTCGATAACTTAGAGATAAAAACGAAAACTCTATCATGTTCAAAGCTTCTCGATCTTGAGATTTTGGAGGGTGAAGGCTAAACTCAAGTCGAACATTCTAGCAGGTTTCCTTTGGTATTTCCTTTCTTCACTTTGGGTGAAGGCTAAACTCAAGTCGAACATTCTAGCAGGTTTCCTTTGGTATTTCCTTTCTTCACTTTCACCGTTTTCTTAAGCCGATACTTCCATTTATTTATATTATTTTTTTATAAGTATTTTTTCTCCTCTTCTCATCTCTTATCCTTTCTTTCTCCGTCTTTTCTCGTTTCTTTTTCAGACTCTTATCTTGCAACAATGAATTGGCACCAACCGATTGGAGCGGGAGGACGTCACCGTAAACACCCCAAAGAACCTAATATAGTAAACGATCGATTTCATGTAGATCAAGCAAAAAAAATTCAACTAGAATAACACCAACACGAGAGAAAAAAATACCCGAACAATATATTTACATTTAGATTCATTCTAATTTAACAAATTTGTTCAAATATTCAACTTATTTTGGTATTTTGTTAGAAATTTGGAGAAATATCTGAGATAATAAAAGATTGGAGGTTGATTAATAGTGTAAATGGACCCGTAATAACTTAACAAAAAATACACATTTTGTTTAAAATCTAAGATAATATTTTATTATTTTGCTTAGATAATATTTTGTTAATATTATTATTTTGCTTAGTTTTTTTTAACAACAATCTGTTGGACCATTGTGTTAACTCCATTAGTAGAAGCAGTTTACAAAATATCTATTCAAAATCCTTAATTCTTTTTACAAATTTCTATTGATGATTTAATACAAAAGATTAAAAACAATGACACTATAAAGTTGAAAAAAGATATTACAACTTCAAAACGGACTTTCAAAGTTATTAAATATGTAGGGTTGAAGAAAGTGTCCAGCAATTCCAATGTAAGTTTATTTTAGATTATTACGATACATCAACTGTTTATCTGTCTTGTCGTATTCCATCTAATCATTGATTAATAGTCACGTTATGGGAAATCTCTGGAATTTGATTTAATGTCTAAAAACTAAAAACAACCACATCGTGATTTGTATGATATATACTTGGATTTTGATTAATATGTTAGTTTTGTAAAAAAATTACCGTAAACTTTGATAAACCTAAAAGTAAACTGACTTTGAAAATATCATGTCAATGACTATATTTGGGTATGGTTTCATTTTTGAAATCATAACAAACGTATGATTTCTAGTATCTTCTATTGTCGATATCGAGAGGCGTGAAAAGATATTTCTAAAGGCAACAAACTTTTTCCTCTTATATATATTATTCAATTTATGTTAACACATTCTTTAACTTTTTCTACTAAAATGTATCAATGATCCAAACTATGCTAATACTTTTCTTGTTTGTCACCATATTTTTTCTTTCTTATTCACTTTTTTGATTACATTGTTAACACTCTCTCTCTTATTTAATTTCTCTACCCTTTTTTTTCGTTATTTTCTCCACTATTTGCTTCTCAAGGAAACTCTAAATTATTATGTTCTTTTCATTTTTTTTATTATGTTCTTTTCATTTTTTGTAATTGACTGAACAATGGGGGAGAAGCGATGATTGTTTCGATAACTTAGAGATAAAAACGGAAACTCTATCATGTTCAAAGCTTCTCAATCTTGAGATTTTTGAGGGTAAAGGCTATACTCAGGTGAAACATTTTATCAGGTTTCCTTTGGTATTTCCTTTCTTCACTCTCACCGTTTTCTTAGGCTGATACTTCTATTTCTTTATCTTATTTTTTGATAAGTATTTTTTTCTCCTCTTCTCATCTCTTCTCCTTTCTTTCTCTGTTTTTTCTTGTTTCTTTTTCAGCCTCTTCTCTTGAAGCAATGAATTGGAACCAACCGATTAGAGAGGGAGTACATCACCGTAAACATCCCAAAGAACCTAATCTACTAAACGATCGATTTCGTGTAGATCAAGCAAGAAATATTCAACTAGAACAACACCAACAAGAGGAACAAAATCCCCGAACAGTATATTTACATTTAAATTCATTCTAATTTACCAAATTTGTTTAAATATTCAATGTATTTTGGTATTTTGTTAGAAATTTGGAGAAATATGTGAGATAATAAAAGATTTAAGGTTAATTAATGGTGTAATTGGATCCGTAATAGCTCAACAAAAAAAAAATACACATTTTGTTTAAAATTTAAGAACATATTTTATTATTTTGTTTAGATATTATTTTTTTAATATTATTATTTTCCTTAGTTTTTTTTAACAGCAATCTGTTGGGCCATTGTGTTAACTCGATTAGTAGAAGCAATTTACAACATATCTATTCAAAATATTCAATTCTTTTAACAAATCTCTATTGATGATTTAATACAAAAGATTAAAAACAATGACACTATAAAGCTGAAAGATATTACAACTTCGAAAGGGACTTTCAAAGTTATTAAATCTGTAGGGTTGAAGAAAGTGTCCAGCAATTACAATATAAATTTATTTCGTATAAGTTTTAATTTGATTTATTATATAATTTTACATTTATCAATTTGTTGTTTTTATCATAATTGTTTTTAACATAATTATTGATCTTTCAACATAATTGTGTTTATCATGATTGGATTCGCCTATAAAAATTAGATGAATATATAATCACATAAAAGCTTGAATTAAAACTAATACAAAATGAAATTACACTGAAAATATTAGATACTTTTTCAAACTTATAGATTTATTTACTTTGAAAGATCGATTTAACGTTGTAATTTATTTCTTGTCAATGTCATTTTTTAAAAAAATTTCTACTAAATCATCAATAGAAATTCATAAAAAAAAATGTTGAATAGATATATTGTAAACCAATTATACTAATTGAGGTAACACAATAGTTCAAAAAAATGCCAAAAAAACAAAATAATAATAATTAAAATATGAATATCTAAACAAAACTATAAAATATGATCTTAGATTTTCAACAAAAAAATATGTATCATCTTGTTGCAATATTGTGCGTTCAATTAAACCATTAACGAGCCTCTAATCTATTAGTATCTCACATATATCTCCAAATTCCTAGCATAATAGCAAAACAAATTGAATATTTAAACAAATTTCTTAAATTAGCATAAGTCTAAATATAAACATATTGTTCGGGGATTTGATTGTTTTTGTTAGTGTTGTTCTTGTTGTGTATTTTTTACCTAGTATCTACGAAATCAATCGTTTAATGGATTAGGTGGATTAGGTGGATGATTACGGTAAACAAACAACAATCTGCTGTAACTGCAACCGTAGAAACCTATGGCTGCCAAACGAACATCACCAATATTTTAAACTTTTGATTTTATGATATCTCTCTCCACAAACCCTCTCTATATAACAAACAAAACAAGTCATCCAAAGTTTCAAATTATAACTAAAAGAATTAAACATATCTTTTGTTTTCTATCAGTTTTGACCGAACAACATCTACCGCAGCCGCAGCCGTAGTGTTGACCGCAACCGTAGTTATAGCCACCTATAGCAATCAAACGAACAACATTACTGCAAAAGAGGATCACGGTGGTTTAGAAATATACTTCATCATCTTTTTTCTACAACCATTGCTTTTTCTTTTATTTTTTTGCCATTGCGTAGCATGATTGAAAAGAAAATAATGATACTAAGCAACAAGCAAAAAAAAATTCAGACTATTACAATAAATCAACGGATTACCTGTCTTTTCATATTTCATTAAATCATTGATGAATAGAAACGTTATAGAATGTCACTAGAATTTGATTTGATATGTAAAACCTAAAAACAACCACATTGTGATTCTATGATGAATATTTGAATTTTGATTAATATGTTAATTTTGTAAAAAAAAAATACCGTACAATTTGATGAACCCAAAAGTAAACTGAATTTGAAAATAATATGCCAATAACTATATTTGGGTATGATTTCATTTTTGAAATCATAACAAACGTATGATTTCTAGTATCTTCTATTGTCGATGTAGAGAGACGTGAAAAGATATTTTTAAAGTCAACAAACTTTTTCCTCCTATATATATATTTTTCAATTTATGTTAACACACTCTTTTATAATTTTTTCTACTAAAATGTATCAATGACCCATACTATGCTAATACTTTTCTTGTTTGTTACCATATTTTTTTTTCTTATTCACTTTTTCGTCTACATTGTTAACACTTTCTCTCTTATTTATTTTCTCTACCCTTTTTCTTCATTACTTTCTCTACTATTTGCTTCTCAAGGAAACCCTAAATTATTATGTTCTTTTTATTTTTTTGGCAATTGACAGTATAAATTGTGACTAAGACTGAACAAATGGGGAGAAGCGGTGATTGTTTCGGTAACCTAAAAGTAAAAGCGAAAACTCTATCACGTTCAAAGTTTCTCGATCTTGAGCTTTTTGAGAGTGAAGGCTAAAATCAGGTGGAACATTTTAGCAGGTTTCCTTTACTATTTCCTTTCTTCATTCTCACTGTTTTCTTAAGCCGATACTTCCATTTCTTTTTTTTCTTTTTTGATAAATATTTTTTCTCCTCTTCTCATCTCTTCTCATTTCTTTCTCCGTCTTTTCTCGTTTTTTCAATCTTTTCTCTTCCAGCAATGGATTTGAACCAACCGATTGGAGCGAGAAGACATCGCCGTAAACATCCCGAAGAACCTAATCTACTAAATGATTGATTTCGTGTAGATCAAGCAAGAAATATTCAACTAGAACAACACCAACCAGAGAATCAAAATCCAAGAACAATATGTTTATATTTAGATTCATTCTAATTTAGCAAATTTATTCAAACATTCAACTTGTTTTGAGATTTTGTTAGAAATTTAGAGAAATATGTGAGATAATAGAAAATTGGAGGTTGATTAATGGTGTAATTGGACTCATAATAACTCAACAAGAAAATACACATTTGGTTTAAAATATAAAATCATATTTTATTGTTTTGCTTAGATATTATTTTTTAATTATTATTATTTTGCTTAGTTTTTTTTTCACAACAATCTGTTTGGCCATTGTGTTACATCGATTGCTAGAAACGGTTTACAACATATCTATTCAAAATCTTCAATCCTTTTTACAAATCTACACTGATGATTTAATATAAAAGATTAAAAAAATGACACCAAAGATAAAAATAATATAACTTTCAAACGAACTTTCAAAGTTATTAAATCTGTAGGGTTGAAGAAAATATCCAGCAATTCTAATGTAAATTTATTTCGTATAAGTTCTAATTTGATTTATTGTATAATTTTACATTTATCTATTTGTTGTAGACAAATCCAAATATGATTAAACAAATTACATGAAACTTTGATATTGAAGAGTTTACTGATAGAACTTTTATTGAAACCAAACTAAACGAGTCTCCGGTGGGCATGATAATCCAAATCTATAAGGATTTCGAAGCACTTTTAATTTGATCTCAATAAAAATCATATTAGTAACCTCTCACTATCAAACTTCAACATAATTATTTCTATCAGGTTTGGATTCCCATATAAAAGTTAGATGAATATATACTCACATCAAATCTCGAATTAAAACTAATACAAAATGAAATTACACTGAAAATATTGGATACTTTTTCAACCTTATAGATTTATTTACTTTGAAAAATCAATTCAAAGTTGTAATTTATTTCTTGTCAATGTCATTTTTTTTAATATTTTTTAATAAATCATCAAATAGAAATTTGTAAAAATAATTAAAAATGTCAAATAGATATGTTGTAAACCGATTCTACTAATTGAGTTTACACAATAGTTCAACAGATTGCAAAAAACAACAAAATAATAATTAAAAGATGAATATGTAAACAAAACTATAAAATATGATCTTAGATTTTCAATAAAAACTAGAATACTACATGTGTTATGCACAGATTAAAATTAATATTACAAAAAATTTTATTATTTGAATGAAAAAACTATAAATATATTTTAATTTATAAGATTAAAATAATTAGATATTATTCAAATAATATCTAATTATTTTATCGTTATTTTTACGATACGTTAATTAAAAATACATTTATAAAATTTTTTAGTAAAATATTTGAAACATGTTTTAAATTAAATTAATAAAATTAGTAGTTTTAATTAATTTTGTTATATTATAGAATCTACTTATATATAGAATAGTCATACTAAAAAATAATTATTAGTTATTCAAATTTAATATTACAAACAACTGATATAATATAAAATTTTATTTACAAATATATTGATTATGTTTGGAAACAAAAAAAATTGAGTGATATAATTTCTATATGATTTGTGATTTAGGTATATCGACTATATTATTACACAATATATTTATATATATATATATATATATAATAATTATTACTACAATATGTTGATTTTAATTATTGAGTTAAAAAGTAAAGTTGCATATAATATAAAAATAGAATTAAATAGTGTTAATGAAGTTTCTATATCTATAAAAATTTGACATATTTACTTTCCTTATATGTGTAAAATAATGAATTATTTATGTAAAAAAAATCTTCTATTTTTAAAATTGGCAAGTAATTAAATGTGTAATTTACTAACTCAAAATTTTTTAATTTTTTAATCTTCGTATATTTAAAAATTAAATAGTGTTTGAAAACTCATTAAATTCTATAATTAAGTTATCTTATTAAGATGTTTAGATAATAAAATAAATAATTTATATTTGAAATTAAATTTAATTAGTAAAATTGTTGAGAATGAATATGGTGATGACACCTAAGCAATTTTCACTCTCAATGTTTCTCCTTTAATATATAGTAGATGTATATCATCTTATTGCAGTATTATGCGTTCAATTAAACCATTAACCAACCTCTAATCTATTAGTATCTCGCATATATATCTCCAAATTACTAGCAGAATAGCAAAACAAAATAGCAAAACAAAATAGCAAAACAAATTGAATACCCAATTGGTGTGAGCCCACATACGTTCTCATATCTTCACATAAATATCCAAACCCGGTTTTTTCAGGCTTTGTTTCTAGTATGCTAATATGACCGATTACATTTCCAAAGCATTAACCAATGGCAAAATCCTGGTCAGAGAGACTTTATTTACCAAAAGAAAATGACGAATGTTATTATAAATACTATAAATATATGGATAATTGATTAAAATAACATTATTTCAAATTTTTATTTTAAATATATCACTAATCATTTAAATATCCAAAAATATCATAAAATTAATATTAAAATAATTAAAAACTTTTTTCTAATTAAAAAAATTTTAATCTTAAATTTGAAAAAAATTCAAACATTATCTTTTAATTTTATATATAATTTATTTAAGATAAATAATTATTTTTACATAATAATTTATATTATTTTTGAAATTTTAGTTTTAATGTGATAAATTTAGAAAAATTTTAAAGTATTACTCTAAATTATATCATATTTTGAAATAATTTTTTTTTCCAAAAATAATAGTAATAATTTTTTTAAAAAAACACACAAATCATTGCCTAGAATTCGATTTAGGTTTATGGTTTAAGATTTTGAATTTTTTAGTTTTAGTTGTATTATTCATTTGACTTTTTTGCTTATTTTTAATATTTATGAGGTTTCTTTTTAGAAGAAGATTTTTTTTATATTATTAAAAAAATAGGACAATTGTCTAAAATAAAAATATTTGAAAAAGTTTGTTACAAAATTAGCTTTATTAATTAAAATTTTCAATAATAACATAAATTTTATATATATTAAAGGAGAAAAATTAAAGTTTAAATTTTTTGATGTATCATCACCATATTCACTTTCACTATTTTTTAAAATTAAATTAATAAAAAAATCATTAATTACACATCTTAACGATCAAACAACCAATATTTCTTAATTTAAATTAATAAGTTTAGTTTTTGTTTTAAAAAAAAATCAAAATATTTTCAAATAAAATTTTATATTATATTATTTGTTTCTAGCATTAATTTCGAATTATTAATAATTATTTTTATTATAACTATTTTTCATACAAATGTATTCTATAATATAAAAAATTAATTAGCACTACTAATTTCACTAAGTTAATTAAATTATTAATAATTATTTTTGTTATGAATATTTTACATATAAATGTATTTTATAATATAAAATATTATTTAACATTGCTAATTTCATTAATTTAATTAAAACATATTACAAAATCTTATAATAGCACAATGTAAACAAACAAGCAAATATGTCAAATTTCATTAAATCTCTTTATTGTAATCAACAATTTAATACAAGCATTAATAGTTTATATATATAAAATTTTTTAAAAATATACTATTTTTATACATAATATATTTAATGTATTCTTTTTATACTATTGTAAATGAATTCAGCGACGTAAAATTAAATAGAGAACTATTGATGATTTTTTACTAATATGTGAATGGTTTAAAATTTATTTTTGATGATGAACAACTAAGTTATTTATACATTACTCTTTACATCATTTATGAAAATTTTCTAAAAATATAACAATTATTTATTACTATTTATTTTTTTTTAAAAAAATAAAATATTTATTTATTATCTATTAATAATTTTAAAAATAAACCAAAATTTTCAATAGAATCAAGAATTCTTTATAAAAAAATTAGTTATGGATAACAAAAACAGAAAAATATGATAAATTGCCTTACGGACGTTCTAAAGATATTGTTCTACTATTTGAAAGATATAATATTGTTCTACTAATTTAAAGGTATAACATTATGCCATTTCCTAGAAATCATGCGTTTGTTATTATTTCAAAAATGAAACCATACCCAAATATAGTTATTGGCATGGTATTTTCAAAGTCAGATTACTTTTGAGTTCATCAAAATATACGGTAATTTATTTTTACAAAACTAACATATTAATCAAAATTCAAATATCCATCATACAAATCACGATGTGGTTGTTTTTAGTTTTTATACATCATATCAAATTCCAGAGACCTCCCATAACATTTTCATTAATCAATGATTTGATGAAATACGACAAGACAGATAACTCGTTAATGTAACGTAATAATCTGAATTGTTTTTTGTTTGTTGTTTTAAAATAATAATTTTCTTCTCTCTCATGCTAAGCAACGTCAAAAAGAAAAGAAAATACAATGGTTGTGGAAAAAATAAATGTTCATTTGGTTGTCACAGACAGTTGCGGTTACGGTCAACAATTACCGAACACTTTGATGAACCCAAAAATAAATGACTTTGAAAATACCATGCCAGTGACTATATATTTGGACATGGTTTTATTTTTGAAATCATAAAAAATGTATGATTTCTATTATCTTCTATTGTTGATGTCGAGAGGCGTGAAAAGATATTTCTAAAGTCAACAAACATTTTCCTCTTATATATTATTCAATTTATGTTAACACACTCTTTTATAACTTTTTCTACTAAAATATATCAATGACCCAAATTATGCTAATACTTTTCTTGTTTGTCACCATATTTTTTCTTTCTTATTCACTTTTTTGATTACATTGTTAACACTCTCTCTCTCTTATTTAATTTCTCTACCCTTTTTTTCGTTATTTTCTCCACTATTTGCTTCTCAAGGAAACTCTAAATTATTATGTTCTTTTCATTTTTTTTATTATGTTCTTTTCATTTTTTGTAATTGACTGAACAATGGGGGAGAAGCAGTGATTGTTTCGATAACTTAGAGATAAAAACGGAAACTCTATCATGTTCAAAGCTTCTCAATCTTGAGATTTTTGAGGGTAAAGACTAAACTCAGGTGAAACATTTTATCAGGTTTCCTTTGGTATTTCCTTTCTTCACTCTCACCGTTTTCTTAAGCTGATACTTCTATTTCTTTATCTTATTTTTTGATAAGTATTTTTTTCTCCTCTTCTCATCTCTTCTCCTTTCTTTCTCTGTTTTTTCTTGTTTCTTTTTCAGCCTCTTCTCTTGAAGCAATGAATTGGAACCAACCGATTAGAGAGGGAGTACATCACCGTAAACATCCCAAAGAACCTAATCTACTAAACGATCGATTTCGTGTAGATCAAGCAAGAAATATTCAACTAGAACAACACCAACAAGAGGAACAAAATCCCCGAACAGTATATTTACATTTAAATTCATTCTAATTTACCAAATTTGTTTAAATATTCAATGTATTTTGGTATTTTGTTAGAAATTTGGAGAAATATGTGAGATAATAAAAGATTTAAGGTTAATTAATGGTGTAATTGGATCCGTAATAGCTCAACAAAAAAAAAATACACATTTTGTTTAAAATTTAAGAACATATTTTATTATTTTGTTTAGATATTATTTTTTTAATATTATTATTTTCCTTAGTTTTTTTTAACAGCAATCTGTTGGGCCATTGTGTTAACTCGATTAGTAGAAGCAATTTACAACATATCTATTCAAAATATTCAATTCTTTTAACAAATCTCTATTGATGATTTAATACAAAAGATTAAAAACAATGACACTATAAAGCTGAAAGATATTACAACTTCGAAAGGGACTTTCAAAGTTATTAAATCTGTAGGGTTGAAGAAAGTGTCCAGCAATTACAATATAAATTTATTTCGTATAAGTTTTAATTTGATTTATTATATAATTTTACATTTATCAATTTGTTGTTTTTATCATAATTGTTTTTAACATAATTATTGATCTTTCAACATAATTGTGTTTATCATGATTGGATTCGCCTATAAAAATTAGATGAATATATAATCACATAAAAGCTTGAATTAAAACTAATACAAAATGAAATTACACTGAAAATATTAGATACTTTTTCAAACTTATAGATTTATTTACTTTGAAAGATCGATTTAACGTTGTAATTTATTTCTTGTCAATGTCATTTTTTTAAAAAAATTCTACTAAATCATCAATAGAAATTCGTAAAAAAAAAATGTTGAATAGATATATTGTAAACCAATTATACTAATTGAGGTAACACAATAGTTCAAAAAAATGCCAAAAAAAACAAAATAATAATAATTAAAATATGAATATCTAAACAAAACTATAAAATATGATCTTAGATTTTCAACAAAAAAATATGTATCATCTTGTTGCAATATTGTGCGTTCAATTAAACCATTAACGAGCCTCTAATCTATTAGAATTTGATTTGATATGTAAAACCTAAAAACAACCACATTGTGATTCTATGATGAATATTTGAATTTTGATTAATATGTTAATTTTGTAAAAAAAAAATACCGTACAATTTGATGAACCCAAAAGTAAACTGACTTTGAAAATAATATGCCAATAACTATATTTGGGTATGATTTCATTTTTGAAATCATAACAAACGTATGATTTCTAGTATCTTCTATTGTCGATGTAGAGAGACGTGAAAAGATATTTTTAAAGTCAACAAACTTTTTCCTCCTATATATATATTTTTCAATTTATGTTAACACACTCTTTTATAATTTTTTCTACTAAAATGTATCAATGACCCATACTATGCTAATACTTTTCTTGTTTGTTACCATATTTTTTTTTCTTATTCACTTTTTCGTCTACATTGTTAACACTTTCTCTCTTATTTATTTTCTCTACCCTTTTTCTTCATTACTTTCTCTACTATTTGCTTCTCAAGGAAACCCTCAGTTATTATGTTCTTTTCATTTTTTTGGCAATTAACAGTATAAATTGTGACTAAGACTGAACAAATGGGGAGAAGCGGTGATTGTTTCGGTAACCTAAAAGTAAAAGCGAAAACTCTATCACGTTCAAAGTTTCTCGATCTTGAGCTTTTTGAGAGTGAAGGCTAAAATCAGGTGGAACATTTTAGCAGGTTTCCTTTACTATTTCCTTTCTTCATTCTCACTGTTTTCTTAAGCCGATACTTCCATTTCTTTTTTTTCTTTTTTGATAAATATTTTTTCTCCTCTTCTCATCTCTTCTCATTTCTTTCTCCGTCTTTTCTCGTTTTTTCAATCTTTTCTCTTCCAGCAATGGATTTGAACCAACCGATTGGAGCGAGAAGACATCGCCGTAAACATCCCGAAGAACCTAATCTACTAAATGATTGATTTCGTGTAGATCAAGCAAGAAATATTCAACTAGAACAACACCAACCAGAGAATCAAAATCCAAGAACAATATGTTTATATTTAGATTCATTCTAATTTAGCAAATTTATTCAAACATTCAACTTGTTTTGAGATTTTGTTAGAAATTTAGAGAAATATGTGAGATAATAGAAAATTGGAGGTTGATTAATGGTGTAATTGGACTCATAATAACTCAACAAGAAAATACACATTTGGTTTAAAATATAAAATCATATTTTATTGTTTTGCTTAGATATTATTTTTTAATTATTATTATTTTGCTTAGTTTTTTTTTCACAACAATCTGTTTGGCCATTGTGTTACATCGATTGCTAGAAACGGTTTACAACATATCTATTCAAAATCTTCAATCCTTTTTACAAATCTACACTGATGATTTAATATAAAAGATTAAAAAAATGACACCAAAGATAAAAATAATATAACTTTCAAACGAACTTTCAAAGTTATTAAATCTGTAGGGTTGAAGAAAATATCCAGCAATTCTAATGTAAATTTATTTCGTATAAGTTTTAATTTGATTTATTATATAATTTTACATTTATCTATTTGTTGTAGACAAATCCAAATATGATTAAACAAATTACATGAAACTTTGATATTGAAGAGTTTACTGATAGAACTTTGATTGAAACCAAACTAAACGAGTCTCCGGTGGGCATGATAATCCAAATCTATAAGGATTTCGAAGCACTTTTAATTTGATCTCAATAAAAATCATATTAGTAACCTCTCACTATCAAACTTCAACATAATTATTTCTATCAGGTTTGGATTCGCATATAAAAGTTAGATGAATTGGAACCAACCGATTAGAGAGGGAGTACATCACCGTAAACATCCCAAAGAACCTAATCTACTAAACGATCGATTTCGTGTAGATCAAGCAAGAAATATTCAACTAGAACAACACCAACAAGAGGAACAAAATCCCCGAACAGTATATTTACATTTAAATTCATTCTAATTTACCAAATTTGTTTAAATATTCAATGTATTTTGGTATTTTGTTAGAAATTTGGAGAAATATGTGAGATAATAAAAGATTTAAGGTTAATTAATGGTGTAATTGGATCCGTAATAGCTCAACAAAAAAAATACACATTTTGTTTAAAATTTAAGAACATATTTTATTATTTTGTTTAGATATTATTTTTTTAATATTATTATTTTCCTTAGTTTTTTTTAACAGCAATCTGTTGGGCCATTGTGTTAACTCGATTAGTAGAAACAATTTACAACATATCTATTCAAAATATTCAATTCTTTTAACAAATCTCTATTGATGATTTAATACAAAAGATTAAAAACAATGACACTATAAAGCTGAAAGATATTACAACTTCGAAAGGGACTTTCAAAGTTATTAAATCTGTAGGGTTGAAGAAAGTGTCCAGCAATTACAATATAAATTTATTTCGTATAAGTTTTAATTTGATTTATTATATAATTTTACATTTATCAATTTGTTGTTTTTATCATAATTGTTTTTAACATAATTATTGATCTTTCAACATAATTGTGTTTATCATGATTGGATTCGCCTATAAAAATTAGATGAATATATACTCACATCAAATCTCGAATTAAAACTAATACAAAATGAAATTACACTGAAAATATTGGATACTTTTTCAACCTTATAGATTTATTTACTTTGAAAAATCAATTCAAAGTTGTAATTTATTTCTTGTCAATGTCATTTTTTTAATATTTTTTAATAAATCATCAAATAGAAATTGTTAAAAATAATTAAAAATGTCAAATAGATATGTTGTAAACCGATTCTACTAATTGAGTTTACACAATAGTTCAACAGATTGCAAAAAACAACAAAATAATAATTAAAAGATGAATATGTAAACAAAACTATAAAATATGATCTTAGATTTTCAATAAAAACTAGAATACTACATGTGTTATGCACAGATTAAAATTAATATTACAAAATTTTTTATTATTTGAATAAAACAATTATAAATATATTTTAATTTATAAGATTAAAATAATTAGATATTATTCAAATAATATCTAATTATTTTATCGTTATTTTTGCGATATGTTAATTAAAAATACATTTATAAAATTTTTTAGTAAAATATTTGAAACATATTTTAAATTAAATTAATAAAATTAGTAGTTTTAATTAATTTTGTTATATTATAGAATCTACTTATATATAGAATAGTCATACTAAAAAATAATTATTAGTTATTCAAATTTAATATTACAAACAACTGATATAATATAAAATTTTATTTACAAATATATTGATTATGTTTGGAAACAAAAAAAATTGAGTGATATAATTTCTATATGATTTGTGATTTAGGTATATCGACTATATTATTACACAATATATTTATATATATATATATATATATAATAATTATTACTACAATATGTTGATTTTAATTATTGAGTTAAAAAGTAAAGTTGCATATAATATAAAAATAGAATTAAATAGTGTTAATGAAGTTTCTATATCTATAAAAATTTGACATATTTACTTTCCTTATATGTGTAAAATAATGAATTATTTATGTAAAAAAAATCTTCTATTTTTAAAATTGGCAAGTAATTAAATATGTAATTTACTAACTCAAAATTTTTTAATTTTTGAATCTTCGTATATTTAAAAATTAAATAGTGTTTGAAAACTCATTAAATTCTATAATTAAGTTATCTTATTAAGATGTTTAGATAATAAAATAAATAATTTATATTTGAAATTAAATTTAATTAGTAAAATTGTTGAGAATTAATATGGTGATGACACCTAAGCAATTTTCACTCTCAATGTTTCTCCTTTAATATATAGTAGATGTATATCATCTTATTGCAGTATTATGCGTTCAATTAAACCATTAACCAACCTCTAATCTATTAGTATCTCGCATATATATCTCCAAATTACTAGCAGAATAGCAAAACAAAATAGCAAAACAAATTGAATACCCAATTGGTGTGAGCCCACATACGTTCTCATATCTTCACATAAATATCCAAACCCGGTTTTTTCAGGCTTTGTTTCTAGTATGCTAATATGACCGATTACATTTCCAAAGCATTAACCAATGGCAAAATCCTGGTCAGAGAGACTTTATTTACCAAAAGAAAATGACGAATGTTATTATAAATACTATAAATATATGGATAATTGATTAAAATAACATTATTTCAAATTTTTATTTTAAATATATCACTAATCATTTAAATATCCAAAAATATCATAAAATTAATATTAAAATAATTAAAAACTTTTTTCTAATTAAAAAAATTTTAATCTTAAATTTGAAAAAAATTCAAACATTATCTTTTAATTTTATATATAATTTATTTAAGATAAATAATTATTTTTACATAATAATTTATATTATTTTTGAAATTTTAGTTTTAATGTGATAAATTTAGAAAAATTTTAAAGTATTACTCTAAATTATATCATATTTTGAAATAATTTTTTTTTCCAAAAATAATAGTAATAATTTTTTTAAAAAAACACACAAATCATTGCCTAGAATTCGATTTAGGTTTATGGTTTAAGATTTTGAATTTTTTAGTTTTAGTTGTATTATTCATTTGACTTTTTTGCTTATTTTTAATATTTATGAGGTTTCTTTTTAGAAGAAGATTTTTTTTATATTATTAAAAAAATAGGACAATTGTCTAAAATAAAAATATTTGAAAAAGTCTGTTACAAAATTAGCTTATTAATTAAAATTTTCAATAATAACATAAATTTTATATATATTAAAGGAGAAAAATTAAAGTTTAAATTTTTTGATGTATCATCACCATATTCACTTTCACTATTTTTTAAAATTAAATTAATAAAAAAATCATTAATTACACATCTTAACGATCAAACAACCAATATTTCTTAATTTAAATTAATAAGTTTAGTTTTTGTTTTAAAAAAAAATCAAAATATTTTCAAATAAAATTTTATATTATATTATTTGTTTCTAGCATTAATTTCGAATTATTAATAATTATTTTTATTATAACTATTTTTCATACAAATGTATTCTATAATATAAAAAATTAATTAGCACTACTAATTTCACTAAGTTAATTAAATTATTAATAATTATTTTTGTTATGAATATTTTACATATAAATGTATTTTATAATATAAAATATTATTTAACATTGCTAATTTCATTAATTTAATTAAAACATATTACAAAATCTTATAATAGCACAATGTAAACAAACAAGCAAATATGTCAAATTTCATTAAATCTCTTTATTGTAATCAACAATTTAATACAAGCATTAATAGTTTATATATATAAATTTTTAAAAAAATTATACTATTTTTATACATAATATATTTAATGTATTCTTTTTTATACTATTGTAAATGAATTCAGCGACGTAAAATTAAATAGAGAACTATTGATGATTTTTTACTAATATGTGAATGGTTTAAAATTTATTTTTGATGATGAACAACTAAGTTATTTATACATTACTCTTTACATCATTTATGAAAATTTTCTAAAAATATAACAATTATTTATTACTATTTATTTTTTTTTAAAAAAAATAAAATATTTATTTATTATCTATTAATAATTTTAAAAATAAACCAAAATTTTCAATAGAATCAAGAATTCTTTATAAAAAATTAGTTATGGATAACAAAAACAGAAAAATATGATAAATTGCCTTACGGACGTTCTAAAGATATTGTTCTACTATTTGAAAGATATAATATTGTTCTACTAATTTAAAGATATAACATTATGCCATTTCCTAGAAATCATGCGTTTGTTATTATTTCAAAAATGAAACCATACCCAAATATAGTTATTGGCATGGTATTTTCAAAGTCAGATTACTTTTGAGTTCATCAAAATATACGGTAATTTATTTTTACAAAACTAACATATTAATCAAAATCCAAATATCCATCATACAAATCACGATGTGGTTGTTTTTAGTTTTTATACATCATATCAAATTCCAGAGACCTCCCATAACATTTTCATTAATCAATGATTTGATGAAATACGACAAGACAGATAACTCGTTAATGTAACGTAATAATCTGAATTGTTTTTTGTTTGTTGCTTAAAATAATGATTTTCTTCTCTCTCATGCTAAGCAACGTCAAAAAGAAAAGAAAATACAATGATTGTGGAAAAAATAGATGTTCATTTGGTTGCCACAAACAGTTGCGGTTACGGTCAACAATTACCGAACACTTTGATGAACCCAAAAATAAATGACTTTGAAAATACCATGCCAGTGACTATATATTTGGACATGGTTTTATTTTTGAAATCATAAAAAATGTATGATTTCTATTATCTTCTATTGTTGATGTCGAGAGGCGTGAAAAGATATTTCTAAAGTCAACAAACATTTTCCTCTTATATATTATTCAATTTATGTTAACACACTCTTTTATAACTTTTTCTACTAAAATATATCAATGACCCAAATTATGCTAATATTTTTCTTGTTCCTCACCATATTTTTTCTTTCTTATTCACTTTTTGACTACATTGTTAACTCTCTCTCTCTTATTTACTTTCTCTACCTTTTTCTTTGTTACTTTCTACTTTCTCCACTACTTGCTTCTCAAGGAAACTCTAAGTTATTATGTTCTTTTCATTTTTTTTGTAATTGACTGTATAAATTGGGACTTAAACTGAACAATGGGAGAGAAGTGGTGATTATTTTGGTAACTTAGAGGTAAAATCGAAAACTCTATCATGTTCAAAGCTTCTCGATTTTGAGCTTTTTGAGCGTGAATGCTAAAATCAAGTGGAACATTTTAGCAGGTTTTCTTTAGTATTTTCTTTCTTCACTCTCACCGTTTTCTTAAGCCGATACTTCCATTTCTTTTTCTTCTTTTTTGATAAGTATTTTTCTCCTCTTCTCATCTCTTCTCGTTTCTTTCTCCGTCTTTTGTCGTTACTTTTTCAGTTTCTTCTCTTGCAACAATGGATTGGAACCATCCGATTGGAATAGGAGGACATCCCCGTAAACACCCCAAAGAACCTAATCTACTAAATGATCGATTTCGTGTACTAGAACAACACCAACAAGAGAAACAAAATCCCCGAACAGTATATTTACATTTAGATTCGTTCTAATTTAACAAATTTGTTCAAATATTCAAATTGTCTTGGTATTTTGTTAAAAATTTGGAGAAATATGTGAGATAATAAAAGATTGGAGGTTGACTAATAGTGTAATTGGACCCATAATAACTGAACAAGAAATACACATTTTATTTAACATATAAAAGCATATTTTATTGTTTTGTTTAGATATTATTTTTTAATTATTATTATTTTGCTGAGTTTTTTTAACAATAATTTGTTGGGCCATTGTGTTATCTCGATTAGTAGAAGTAGTTTACAACATATCTATTCAAAATCCTCAATTATTTTTACAAATCTTTATTGATGATTAAGTACAAAAGATTAAAAAATGACACTATAGGGTTTAAAAAAGATATTACAATTTTGAAACGGACTTTCAAAATTATTAAATCTGTAGGGTTGAAGAAAGTATCCAGCAATTCCATTGTAATTTTATTTTGTATAAGCTTTAATTTGATTTATTATATAATTTTACATTTATCTATTAGTTGTTTTATCATAATTGTTTTTAACATAATTATCGATCTTTCAACATAATTGTTTTTATCATGTTTGGATTCGCCTATTAAAATTAGATGAATATATAATCACATAAAAACTCGAATTAAAACTAATACAAAATGAAATTATATTGAAAATATGAGATACTTTTTCAATTTTATAAATTTATTTACTTTGAATGATCGCTTCAACGTTGGAATTTATTTATTTTTCCAATATCATTTTTTAATTTTTTCTATTAAATCATCAATAAAAATTTATAAAAAGAATTAAAAATATCGAATAGATATGTTGTAAACCGATTGGACTAATTGAGCTAACACAATAGTTCAACATATTGCGAAAAAAACAAAATAATAATAATTAAAAGATGAATATCTAAACAAAACTATAAAATATGATCTTATATTTTCAAAAAAAAAAATGTATCATCTTGTTGCAATATTATGCGTTCAAATAAACCATTAACCAACTTCTAATCTATTAGTATCTCACATATATTTCCAAATCTTTAGCAAAACAAGTTTAATATTTAAACAAATTTGTTAAATTAACATGAATCTAAATATAAGATTTGGTTGTTTTTGTTAGTGTTATTCTTGTTGTATATTTCTTACCTGGTATCTATGAAATCAATCGTTTAGTGGATTAGGTGGATGATTACCGCGACGTCCTCCCACTTTAATTGGTTGGTTTCAATCCATTGCTATAAAAGAAGAGACGGAGAAAGAAACGAGAAAAGATGAAATAAGTAGGAAAAAAATACTGATCAAAAAAGAAAAAAAAGAAATGGAAATATTGCTTGCAAATAACTTAAGAAAATGGTGAAACTAAAGAAAGAAAGTGCTAAACAAAACATGCTAAAATGCGCTAGCTTATTACTCTGCTACTAGTTAATCCAAATCTAATTTAGGATAACTAATTTTATCCTTCACTACCAAAAAGCTCAAGTTCTAGTTGAATATTTCTTGCTTGACCTACACGAAATCAATCGTTTAGTAGATTAGGTTCTTCGGGGTATTTACGGCGACGTCTTCTCGCTCCAATCGGTTGGTTCAAATCTATTGCTGCAAGAAAAAAGACTGACAACAACGAGAAAAGACGGAGAAAGAAATGAGAAGAGACAAGAAGAGGAGAAAATATATTTATTAAAAAAGAAAAAAAAGAAATAGAAGTATCGGCTTAAGAAAACGGTGAGAGTGAAAAAAAGAAATACTAAAGGAAACCTGCTAAAATGTTCCACCTGATTTTAGCTTTCACCCTCAAAAAGCTCAAGATCGAGAAGCTTTGAACGTGGTAGAGTTTTCGCTTTTACCTCTAGGTTACCGAAACAATCGCCGCTTCTCCCCCTTTGTTTAGTCTTAGTCCCAATTTATAACGTTAATTACAAAAAAATGAAAAGAACATAATAACTTAGGATTTCCTTGAGAAACAAATAGTAGAGAAAATAACGAAGGAAAAGGGTATAAAAATAAATAAGAGAGAGAGTGTTAGTAATCTGTTAAAAATGGTACGCACCATAGTTTTTATAGATTCTAAGTTGTTTTTACTAATTTCTATATATTATTTGATGCAAAAATTAAAATAAAAAGATACCGAAATGGAAATCACAACTTTGAATCAATATTTTAAAGTAATTAAATCTTTAAAGTTGAAGAAAATTCTTAACATTTTCAATGTAATTTTATTTTATAAGTTTTGATAGGGAGAGGAGAGGATCTTCGAGCGAAAATGGGGTATCCTAATTTTCGCTATGAAACGTAAAATCAGGTATCTTAGAGCGACAATTCTATTCTGTTCAAAGGTTTGATAAGGAGAGAATTTCGTGTAGGTCAAGCAAGAAATATTCAACTAGAACAACACCAACAAGAAAATCAAAATCCACTAACAGTATGTTTAGATTTAGATTCATTCTAATTTAGCAAATTTATTCAAATATTCAACTTCTTTTGATATTCTGTTAGAAATTTGGAAAAATATGTGAGATAATAGAATATTGAAGGTTGATTAATGGTGTAATTGGATCCATAATAACTCAACAAGAAAATACACATTTTGTTTAAAATATAAGATCATATTTTATTGTTTTGCTTAAATATTATTTTTTAATTATTATTATTTTACTTAGTTTTTTTTTACAACAATTTGTTGGGCCATTGTGTTAGCTCGATTAATAGAAACGGTTTACAACATATCTATTCAAAATCTTCAATTTTTTTTACAAATCTATATTGATGATTTAGTATAAAAGATTAAAAAATGACACCAAAGATAAAAATATTACAACTTTGAAACGAATTTTCAAAGTTATTAAATCTGTAGGGTTGAAGAAAATATCCAGCAATTCCAATGTAAATTTATTTCGTATAAGTTCTAATTTGATTTATTGTATAATTTTACATTTATCTATTTGTTGTAGACAAATCCAAATATGATTAAACAAATTACATGAAACTTTGATATTGAAGAGTTTACTGATAGAACTTTTATTGAAACCAAACTAAACTAGTCTCCGGTGGGCATGATAATCCAAATTGATACGGATTTCAAAGCACTTTTAATTTGATCTCAATAAAAATCATATTAGAAACCTCTCACTATCAAAATTCAACATAATTATTTTTATTAGATTTGGATTCGCATATAAAAATTAAATGAATATATAATCACATAAAACTCGAATTAAAACTAATACAAAATAAAATTACACTGAATATGTTGGATATTTTTTCAACCTTATAGATTTATTTACTTTGAAAAATCAATTCAAAGTTGTAATTTATTTCTTGTCAATGTTATTTTTTAAAATTTTTTAATAAATCATCAATAGAAATTTGTAAAAATAATTAAAAATGTCGAATAGATATGTTGTAAACCGATTCTACTAATTGAATTTACACAATAGTTCAACAGATTGCCAAAAAAACAAAATAATAATAATTAAAACATGAATATGTAAACAAAACTATAAAATATGGTTTTAGATTTTCAACAAAAATGTGTATCATCTTATTGCAGTATTATGCGTTCAATTAAACCATTAACCAACCTATAATCTATTAGTATCTCACATATATCTCTAAATTCCTAGCAGAATAGCAAAATAAATTGAATATCTAAACAAATTTGTTAAATTAACATGAATCTAAATATAAACATATTGTTCGGAGATTTGATTGTTTTTGTTAGTGTTGTTTTTGTTGTATATTTTCTTACCTAGTATCTACGAAATCAATAGATTAGTGGATTAGGTGGATGATTACGATAACGTCCTTTCGTTGCAATCGATTGGTTTTAATTCATTGTTACAAGAGAAGAGACGGAAAGAGAAACAAGAAAAAATGAAAAGAAAAAAAATACCGATCAAAAAAGAAAAAAAATGGAAATATCGCTTGCAAATAGCTTAAGAAAATGGTGAAATTAAAGAAAGAAACTTAAACGAAACCTGCTAAAATGCGCCAACTTATTACTCTGCTACTAGTTAATCCAAATCTAATTTAGGATAACTAATTTTACCCTTCACCACCGAAAAGCTCAAGATCCTCTCCTTATCGAACCTTTGAACGGGAGAAGAGACTTACGAATTATTCTTCTATGAAGAACTGCCATCTCTACACTGGTACTCCACTGTCGACCACTGTAATTTAAGCTGTAAACATCGGAAAAGATTTTTGGATTGGGTTTGAATGCTCTGTTTTCTCTCTGTTGATTCGAGGGAGAAGATAAGGTCAAAATGAAAATAAAGATAAAAGTTGAAGGATGAAGAGAAAATAAAGAGGGTTAAATATTAGCGGGAAATAAATAGTTATGGTGAATTTGTATTTATGCTTTCTCTTTTGTATCGTGTACTTCTTAAGGACCACGAAAATTTGAGAAAATGGTAAAAAAATTCAAAGGAGAAACTTAGAACTTGAATCCTTAAATCAAAATCTAAAATATATAATTTTGAATTTGAAATAAAACTTTAAACAACAAATTGGATGCTTTGCATTAATCTGTTAATTAATTAGGTTTTATTAGATTACAAGACAACGTCGTTTTATAACACACAAAACGATGTCGTTTTATTAATAAACGATATCTTTTTGTGTTAATTTTTTTCATTTTTAATAAAATAAAGTCGTTTTGAGTGTTAATAAAATGATGTCATTTTATAAAAATTGGTTGTCTTACAATTTTATTTCACTTTAGCTTACACACATGACCACCATATGAGCGGTATTTAACGGATTTTTGACATCATTTATGCGGATGTATGTATTGGAAATACGGCCAATTCCACTACAAATTTGTGAATTTATAATTATATATACACGAACTATTAATACATGCCAATTGCTACATAAATTTCATTTATTTTTGAATTTAACTCACAAATATTTATTTTTGAAATTTACTCATGAACATTTAAACGAGGCTGATTTACCGAAGAAATGGAAATTGTTTGTTGTTTTGTTAAACAGGATGACGTGGATGCCAGGTAGATGACAGGTAGATTTGTATTCAAAAACGACATCATTTTGTCAAAATCATTTTCGAATAAATTATAATCAAACCCAAAACAACCTCATTTTATTCTATTTAAAAAAGAACAAAATGAGATCGTTTTGATGTCGCTTACTCTCTCTCTCGTTACAAAAACCAGATTGAAGTCGCGAATGCAGAGGAAATTAGGGTTCTTATCCTTCCTACCTTCGATTTGCACTTTTTTAATATAATTCAAAACAGATTCAGATTTGTCGCTATTTTCGAAATTTTGGAGTTGTCAATACAAGCTATTTTGTTCACTCTCTCTCTCTCTCTCTCTTTCTTTTCCTATTCAACTTTCGTCATTGTTTTTCTTTGTGAGAGGAAGATTGTAATGCATGCGAGAAATAAAACATTTTTGCACGTTGTTGCGTTGAAATTTCACATGTCGATGAGATTTGAGAATTGGACCAGTTTGATCCAAAATCATAAATTTCACAAGTTCCTAATCATTGAAATAAATCTGTTTTTTAATCACAGTCTCTTATTTCTCAATCCCAATCGAATTATTCTACTTCGTGAGTTGTTCAGATGTTCCATTCAAATGGATACTCTTCGAATTCATCGCATTCATTATTCTCTATGGGATGACTCATCTCCTCCATGATTGGATTTACGGAGTTCAGTCTTTCAAGCTCATGTTGGCGTTGACTATTTTCAAGATGTTGACTGCTCTGCGCCACTGCTATGACGCTCATCACATTGTTTCTTCTGCTTTTGGAAGTAAAATTTAAGGAGTTCATGCTCCATGCTCCAGAAGAGAAGAGGGCTCATGAGGTTTGCGAAGTGGGTACTCATTATGATTCAAAAAGAGATTGGCTTTCATATTTTCTTATTTAAAAAAAAAATAAACAAAAACGAAATTATTTTAGTTATAATTCATTTGAAAATAAATTTAACAAAACCACGTCGTTTTCGAACACGCATACACGTAATCCCATTTAATAGAACAACAAACTTTTTCTGTTTGTTTGGTGGAATAATGCCCGTTTTAAATGTTTGTGAGTTAAATTTAAAAATAAATGAAAATCATGTAAGAGTTGCCATATATTTATAGTTCATGTATATATAATCCCACAGTCATAAATTAGTGGTGGAATTGACTGTTTTTCCTACATGTATTAGCACCAAAAAGAAAATTGATGTATAAAATTCGAATTAAACAAACAATGAAATATGTTTTTACACCCTTATATAATTCATAAATAAATCGGACTTCGGGATATTTTTTTAGCATGAATCAGTCGATTTTCCGTTAAATCGAATTAATTATCATCAAAAAATTTAAGTATATAAAAACTAAAGAGCTTACTTACGTACACAACACGAATTAATGTGAATAAGCCTATTTTCACTTGTAATTTTAGGTATTTTTTTAGCTGTATAAACTGTGTTTTTCTTGTGTAAATTTCAAAAATTATTTATATTACATAAATTTTACTAACTTTTACACGTTAGTTGTTATTAAACTTTGTGTTAATTTGAAAATCGGGTGTTAACGTTGATATAAACATAAGTTAAAACGAGATTTTTGAATTAAAATCAAGTTTAATACGATTTAGCATGTAAACATTAATGGAATTTTTGTAATTGCAATAATTTATGAAATTTGTGTAGTTTACGGAAGAAAAAAGTATTTTATGTAACTAAAAAAAACTGAAAAAATATGAGTGAAAATAAATTTATTCTTATTCGTGTAACGGACGGAAATAAAACCAAAACTAAATAAAAACTATAAAATTCATGTCTTCTCAGGCCTATCAAACCTCTTCGTCCACTACTAAGGTAATAAATCTTCCTTTTGCATCTAATTTTTATCGGTTAGAAGACGGAAGTTTCCGGTTGCTATTTTGTTTGTCCTATATTCTCGATTTGGGATGTTGAATCCGTTTTGTATGTTTCGGGAAAGTAGAATCGTGAGTTTCAGGGTCTTGTCCCAGTGACGGTGAAGCAAATAGCCGAATCTTCTTAGCCTGCTGGTGAAAAATCTGGTATCTTCATCAATGGAATCGAACTAACAAACGTACAATCTCTTAAAACCGTTCCAGATTTCTTCAGATATTCTTCAGTACAAAGGTTTACTCGATTATATAATGTTTTGACATATTCAGTGTCACTTGTTGGACTAGTGTGTGATAAAGACGTCTCAAATGTCACAGAAGTTAGATTCACTCCTGACGATGGAACAAGACGAATCGACTGTAAAAGATGGTAACAGTAAACATCCTGTTGAATAAACTCCACAGCTACGTTAGGTATAAAATGAGAAATGAAACTTACAATATTTTTAATTGGAATTGTTTTTCTTTCGCATAGGGTGAATTGAAGTTTTGACGCTAGAGCAATGGAGTTGGTGCAGTGAGTATTGTCTATTTTTTTTCTGATTTATGGTTAATTTACATTTCTTGGAAGTTGTTTTGTACTGGTTTAAGCTTGTGATGCAGAGATGGAAACCATGTGAGTCTCACTGGTCCTTTGAAGACTTTTCAGGGGAAAAAGCAGCTTCTTATTTTCTCTGTGAGGTATGGTAATGTTTTTGCTTTGTATGTTGATTTTTAAATGCTTGATTTCTTTAGCATTGGCAATAGATTTCGGTGTATTATGTTTTTGCTTTGTATGTTTTTTTATGGTTTGCAGGCTTATTAGGGACTTCAACGAAGGTACCTTAGACTACATTGAGTGTATACACTTCTACTCCGCCAGAACTCTGAATCACAAGTAAAGAACAAGGAGCATATAAAAAGATTAGGTGTGCTGTATTAGAGAAAGTGATGGCGTTTCATCAAGAATTCAGCGATTGGGCTTGAGTGAGTGGAAGCCCAAAGAGAAAGCTACGCCAAAACAAAACGATGTCGGAGCAGCTTCACCGTTGTCGTGTGAAGACAAAAACAGAGATGCTGCAGAAGGAAGAAAAGTGAAATCGCAAGGACAGACGACTGAGCCAGTAGCCGTCATAAATCGTTTCGGAGCACTCAGATCCCTAGAAGACTAGCAACGACTAGAAAGAAGACATGTGTCTTAGGGTTTTATTAAGGAAAATGTTCGACTGATACATAAACAATGTTCATTGTCTGTAATGTTTTCTTAAGAAAAATAGAGTGTAAAACATTTCAATGAAAACACGTTTTCTCTTCATTCATTAAGCTTGTCTTCTTTCTTACATGGTATCAGAGCCATGGACACAAGATCCATGGAGCTCGTATCATATTCTGTTCCACCATTAAACATTACCAACTGTGTCACAGTAACTTTAACGGAAAAGAACTATATTTTGTGGAAAACTCAGTTTGAGTCTTTTCTCTCAGGGCAAGGCTTACTAGGGTTCGTAAACGGAAGTATAACAGCACCTCATCCAACGATAACCGTGCCCAACATCAATGGTTCTTCGACAGAAACATCAAATCCTGACTATCAACAGCAACATCAAGTTTTGTTCAAAACCGATCAAGTAGTCAAATCATGGCTCCTCGGATCGTTCTCTGAAGATATACTTAGTGTGGTAGTCTCCTGCAGCACGTCCTATGAAGTGTGGTGTTCACTCACAAACCATTTCAATCGGAAACATCATCTCGTCTTTTTGAAATGCAAAGAAAACTGCAGACTATTTGCAAAAATGAAAAGACTATGGCTGAGTATCTTAAAGAAGTTAAGTCTATATGTGATGCACTAGACTCTATGGGTAATCCTGTACCAGAGAAAATGAAGATCTATGCAGCCATACATGGTTTAGGAAGGGAGTACGAACCCATCAAGACTAGTGTAGAAAGTTCAATGGATACAACTCCAGGCTTGAGTTTTGAAGATATATCTCCTCGCCTCATCAGTTATGCAGACAGACTGCATGCATATTCAGCAGAAGCGAATGTGTCTCCTCATCTGGCATTCAATGCAGTACGTGCAGAAGGAGGATATTATAACCAGTACAACAGAGGAAGAGGAGGAACTTATGGTCGTTTTGGCAACAGAGGCAGGGGGAACTTCTTTACAACGAAAGGACGAGGCTTCCATCAACAGATAACACCATCATTCTCCTCGACAAATTCAACAACATCTCTTGAGTCAGGAGAAAAGATTGTGTGTCAGATTTCTGGAAAGCCAGGTCATCAAGCTCTTAAGTGCTGGCACCGTTTCAACAATGCATATCAGCATGATGAAATGTCGCAGGCCCTTACAACAATGAAGATCACAGATGTTTCAGACCACTCAGGAGTGGAGTGGTACCCTGATACAAGAGCATCTGCACACATCACGGCCTCACCAAATGATCTTCAACAAGCACAGACATACACTGGTTCAGATCACATCATGGTGGGCAATGGAGAATACTTACCTATAACCCATACTAGATCAGCAACATTGGCAACTTCCTCAGGTAACATTCCATTAAAAGATGTGCTTGTCTGTCCAAATATTGCCAAGTCTTTGTTTTCAGTGTCAAAACTAACAGCTGATTACCCCTGCACATTTGAGTTTGACGCTAATAATGTTCGTGTTAATGACAAGGCAACAAGGAAGTTGCTAATCCTAGGAAGAACCCATAACGGATTGTACATGCTGGATGATCCCTCCTTTCAAGTTCTCTATGCAAAACAAAGGACTCTAAGTGCTGAATTGTGGCATAGGAGGCTCGGGCATCCACATCTACATGTTCTTCCACAACTATCATCAACTGGAGCTATAGCCATAAATAAGATTTCCAATTTGGCATGTGACTCCTACAGACTTCAAAACTCCCCTTCTCTGCTTCTTTATCTTCTACTTCTAAGCCTTTAGAAAGACTTCACTGTGACTTATGGGGCCCTGCTACTGTCTCTTCTGTACAAGAATTTCGTTATTACGTAGTAATGATTGATAATTTCACAAGATTCTGTTGGTTTTATCCCTTGAAATTGAAATCCGACTTTTGTGAAGTTTTTATCTCATTTTAGAAGCTTGTTGAGAATCAACTAAACACTAAGATTAAAAGCTTTCAATGTGATGGAGGAGGTGAGTTCATTAGTACAAAGTTTGTCACACACCTACAAAATTTTGGAATTCAGCAGAAAATTTTGTGTCCTCACACTCCAGAGCAGAATGGCATTGCAGAAAGAAAGCATTGCCATCTACTCGAGTTAGGACTCTCAATGCTGTTTCAGTCAAAAGTGCCTCAAAAATACTAGGTAGAATCTCTTTTTACAGCTAATTTTCTTATCAATCTTCTTCCTACATCAGCCTTAGAAGATTACTCCTCTCCTTTTGCGAAGTTATATGGCAAACCTCCTGATTATTCTGCATTAAGAGTATTTGGCTGCAGCTGTTTTCCCACACTCAGAGATTATGCAGTAAACAAGTTTGATCCACGATCACTTGGGTGTGTCTTCCTTGGTTATAATGAAAAATACCAGGGTTATAGATGTTTATATCCTCCCACAGGAAGAGTCTACATCAGTCGACATGTGGTTTTCTCAGAAAATCGATTTCCTTTCTGTGATATGTACTTGCATCTTCAACAAATTGAGCAAACTCCTCTACTGACTGCCTAGTATAAGAGTTTTGCCCCATCAGTCTCCTCAAGTGATGAGTCTAATACTTCAGAACCAATTCACAGAGTCAGTCAACACATCATCCAGCTGCCTGCCAGTAGTCTTGCTCAACCAGCTGAATCTGCAGAATATGTTTCAACAACAGACCCTGCAGAACCAATGCAAGTACATTCTCTTACTCGAGTAACACCAGATGTTTCAGACTCAGATCCTGATGACTCACCTGTCTTGAATGAGGGGTGTACTGAGCGTACAACAAACTCAGATCTTGATCCTATTGGCAACAACACCATCTCATTCAATGACAAACATGAGTTATCACGTTCAGATAATGTGCATCCCATGGTAACACGGTCCAAATAAGGTATTGTCAAGCCAAATAAAAGGTACGTTCTTTTGACACATAAAGTATCATATCCAGAACCTAAAACTGTCAATGCAGCTTTGAAGGATCCAGGTTGGAAGGCTGCAATGCAGGAAGAGATCTCAAACTGTCATGAAACTCAAACGTGGAGTCTAGTTCCTGCTGAACCAGATATGCATATTCTTGGGTTCAAATGGGTGTTTCGAACTAAGCTACATGCTGATGGGTCTTTGAACAAATTGAAGGCACGTTTAGTAGCTCAAGGTTTTAAACAAGAGGAGGGCATATATTATTTGGAAATCTACAGTCCAGTGGTAAGAACAGCCACAATAAGAACTGTCTTACACATTGCTACGATCAAGTAGTGGGATATTCGACAGTTAGATGTTCAAGACGCCTTCCTTCATGGAGATTTGAGTGAAACAATATTCATGACACAGCCTGCAGGTTTCATTGATCCTCTCAAACCAAATCATGTTTGTAAACTACACAAGTCCCTTTATGGATTAAAGCAATCTCCAAGGGCGTGGTTTGATAAATTCAGCTCATTCCTCCTGGAATTTGGGTTCATTTGCAGCAAGTCTGATTCTTTTCTGTTCGTGTACACAACATCAAGTGACATTATTCTGTTGCTTTTGTATGTTGACGACATGGTTTTAACAAGCAACAATCCTTCTGCTCTGGAAAATCTATTGACTCATCTTCAGAGTAACTTCAGGATGAAGGATCTTGGCAAGCTGTATTATTTTCTGGGTATACAAGCATAGTTTCATCCACAAGGCTTGTTTCTATTACATCAAAAATATGCTGAAGATTTACTTGCTGTTTCCTCAATGACAAACTGCTCTTCAGTCTCAACACCACTCCCTTTACAGCCGGATAAAGCTCCCAATCAGGAAGAATTGTTTGAGAATCCGACATATTTTCGAAGTTTAGCAGGGAAACTCCAGTACCTCACCATCACTCGTCCAGATATTCAATACTCCATCAATTATGTGTGCTAGAAAATGCACTCACCCACTGTGTCTGATTTCCTTCTACTCAAGAGAATCATACGGTATATTTAGGGAACTCTTACAATGGGTATCTCCTTTACTCGCAACACAAACTGCACATTTCGAGCTTATAGTGATGCAGACTGGACTGGTTGCAAAGTCACAAGAAGATCAGTAGGAGGTTATTGCACATTCTTGGGGAGTAACATCATCTCATGGTCCTCGAAAAAGCAGAGCCTACAATTTCTAAAAGCTCCACAGAGGCTGAATATAGGACGATGTCGGAAACAGCTTCAGAGATTAAGTGGCTCAATTCAGTGTTGAAAGACATCTGCACTCCACTTCCTCACACAACAAAATTATATTGTGACAATCTCTCCTCTGTTTTTCTCACAGCAAATCCGGCTTTCTATTCAAGAACTTAACATTTTGATATCGATCATCATTATGTACGGGAAAGAGTGGCATTGGGCTCTCTTATAGTGAAGCATATACCGGCATCTCTTCAGTTGGCAGATATCTTTACAAAGTCGCTGCCGTCTGCATCTTTCTCTGTTCTTCGGTTCAAACTTGGGTGGTCGTTCCTCCCACACAAAGTTTGAGGGGGAATATTAGAGAAGATGATGTCGTTTCATCAAGAATTCATCGATTGGGCTTGAGTGAGTGGAAACCCAAAGAGAAAGCTACGCCAAAACAAAACGATGTCGGAGCAGCTTCACCGTTGTCGTGTGAAGACAAAAATAGAGATGCTACAGAAGGAAGAAAAGTGAAATCGCAAAGACAGACGGCTGAGCCAGTAGCCGTCAGAAATCGTTTCAGAGCACTCAGATCCCTAGCAGACTAGCAATGACTAGAAAGAAGACATGTGTCTTAGGGTTTTATTAAGAAAAATGTTCGACTGATATATAAACAATGTTCAGTGTCTGTAATGTTTTCTTAAAAAAAAAACAGAGTGTAAAACATTTCAATGAAAACACGTTTTCTCTTCATTCATTAATCTTGTCTTCTTTCTTACATGCTATTGTAGTTTCACAAAATGAAATCTAATCCTATCTGACATGTGTTTTCTCACTTGGGACAACAAGTCAGGAAATATCAGTCAATCTCATACGGTTAATTCACAAGGTGGATCAAACACAAACCAGGCAACCTCATTGAACTCTGTATGATGATATTTACCTCAACAATTTGTTTTCTGTGTCATGATTCATGAGCTTTAAACTCTGATCTGTATAGCTCTTTTCTAGGTAATGTCTTCTTAAAACAATGATGGAAATGGGCGCAAGAACTTAGATGATATGATCCTAGACTATCTAAAGCAACCGGCTTGCATGTGTGTTTGAGCTTAGGAGTTTTCTTGCCTGTTTCACAATTAAAAGAGTTGGTCTGATCATTGTTATTTTGTTCACTGCAGTGCAAGACAACAAGGGATACACTTGGATGAAATTGATCAGCAATTGAAGATCCCAAAGAACAAACTAGAGTATGCTTTTTCTTTTCTCTCCTTATAAATATCTTCTACATTTCCAAAGTTGTTGATTTTATGAGTGTGCATCATTCTGCTGGTGTGTCGTTTATATAGGGGAGTTATTCAATCATTTGAAGGAGATGGGCCTTATATACTCGACAACCGATGAGTATCATTTCAAGCATGTCGAGCTCTGGAACCAGTTATACTGTCTGGTCAGTTGAGCGATGTTTACAAATCGAGAATCTCTTCATTTTCATTTCTCAACAATGTTCTTGGTTCAGTATTTCAACTTCAAAAGTTCATCTTGTTAAACTGAAACAAAAATTGGCTATTTATTATCTAAAGCAAATTTTGGTTTTAGGTTCAAGATCAGTGATATGTTACGTTGAGTTTATGGTTTCTAAATCTCCATTGTAAAATGTTCTTGCGATGTGGAAATTCTATTCTACACATGTCAATCATCAAAAATCGAAAACTGAATTTCATTAAATCTTGTAGTGTATCCAACAACAATAACAATGAGAAACCCTAATTAGCTACTTAAAACTCTACGACAAATATAAACTAAAACATATGTGAAACCGTAAAACATATGTGAAACCGTAAAACATATGTGAAACCCTACACAGATTAACGAAACCAATATTTGAAAAACCCTAATTAAGATTGTATTAAGTTCTCCACACAGCTTCACCTTCAGCTTCACTCGTTGCCATAAACAGGTTGGCGACAGAGAGGGCATGAGTTATGTCCTCCATCTAACCACTTGATGACACATTCTTCATGAAACAGATGAAGACAATTAGGCAATTGGGAGATGGATTTTCCCTCCGATTCGGTCATATCTTTCAAACAGACGGCACAGTTCTCTGATTCTTTTGCTTCGTTCTCTGTTGGCGTCGAAGAAGTAGAACCAGAAGACGCGACGACGAAGTACACTTTATTGGTCAATTTGACGGAAACCATCATGAACAAAGGTCCTTGCGGCAAGTCGCTCCGTTGGATTTCGACAACAATATGATCAGATATTAGTCGGGAAAGGTTATGATCGTGAAATTGGTTATAGAGTCGTTGATAGGTGTAGTTTGGTGTGAAGTTTTGGAAGTGTTGAAAGATAAATGGGTCGGGAAAAGAAGAAGAAGAATCCGGGTAAGATCTGAGACTCGAGGAAGTACCATCACTCTCGTCAACGATAAATTCTTCAACTTCCAAATTGAGAGTTATAAAAACTGTGCTTAAGGACCCTAACGACGGAGTTTGACGCATAGCGCTCGCACTGACATCGATCTTGACAGCTTCAGTTTCCATATTCGTTTGGAAATTCAACAAAAATCAGAGAGAAAGATAGAAGGCGTAACAGACAAAGGGAGAGAGAGAGATTAAAGAAAGTGTGGAGAGTGTGGTATGATATGTTTACTTATTTATAACAATTAAGATCAGATTCTGTTGTTCCAACGGTCTCGTTTTTGTCCTATTTCCAATTTTTTTTATATATCCTTTTTTCATGTTTTCCTTTTCTTTGATTGTATCGGTTAGGATGTTGGCGATTCTACCCGAGCTTTATCTAACCAATTAATTTTTGCTATTTTTTATTTCTCATTTTATTGGGCCAGATGTCTTCTTATTGGGCCTACGGAAATTCAATAAAGCCCACTCCAGTTTTTGCCACATACCTATAAGATAAACATACAAATTTTAGAAGATAATCACAAATCTATAAACCCTAATGTTTGTATACAATAAACTCATATAAATATGAGTTTTAAGATTAGGTATTTTCTGAAGCTTTCATAAACACGTTTTTGTGCTAAGTTGTATTCTTCCAAAAGATTAATAACAAGGAGATTACTCTCAAATTAGAGAGGAACTCAAAACAAATTGTGTTATTATTCTCATAGAATACGTTTGCCAAAGAGGTTCTTTTCTCAACAGTGTTATCGGTGCCATAGGAGGAGATCTAAGACAGGAGAAAAGAGAGAGATAAAAAAAAAATTTAAAGGTAAAGAATACTTATCTTTCTTGATAGGTATTTTTTCTTTAAAGATCTCTCAAACAGCAACGTGTTGAAACCTGTTGAAAATCAAAACAAACAAATCAAACTCAAGCCTATCATGGAACCTACTTCTGGGAGATTTGAAGTGGAAAAATTTGATGGGAAAGGTGATTTTGGTTTGTGGAAGTACAAGATGCTTTGTCAATTAGAGATCATCGGTTTAGGTTCAGTTCTGAAGGAGAAACCTCTCTCTAAGGAAGGTGAGACAGAGGCTGAAGAACTGGAGGACGTGAAACCAAATCCAAAGGAACAAGACAAGGAGCTCAGGGCAAAGAATTTAATCAACATGAGTCTGTCTGATTTAATTCTCAGGAAAGTGTGGCAGGAACCCACAGCTAAGGGCATGTGGAGAGCACTTGAGACAGAGTACCAGACCAAAACACTGCCCAATAGAATATATCTGAAACAAAAATTTACAGGTTTCAGAATGAGAGAGGACAAGAGTATTGAGGAGAATATAGATGTTTTCTTGAAACTTGTTGCAGATTTAGCAAGTTTAAACATCAAAATCAGTGACGAAGATCAAGCAATTCAAATTCTAACGAGTTTGCCTAAGCAATATGAAACATTGGTGGATACTCTTAAGTATGGCAGTGGAAAGGATACATTGACAGTAAGAGATGTGACCAGCTCAGCCTACTCTAAAGAAGTAGAGTTGAGGGAAAAGGGGTTGCTGAAGTCAAAGAATACTGCTGAGGGTCTCTTTGTTGGTAATAGGGGCAGAACTGAGAAAAAAGATGACAAAACAGGGAGGGGAAGATCTAAGAGTAAATCTAGATCAAAGTCACGACCAAAATACACAAAAGAATACTGGATTTGTGGAAAAGAAGGTCATTTCAAAAAGCAATGCCCTCAATGGAAGTCTAACAAAGTAACAAATTCAGCAAACATAGCTACTGAACCATCTGAACCAATGGTACTCACAACAAGTCAGCATGATAGCAAAAAGGAATGGATTCTTGACTCAGGATGTACTGTTCATATTACACCCAACAAAGAATTTCTGTTTGATCTTAAGGAAACAGAAGGTGGAAAGGTGTTAATGGGAAACAATACCTCAAGCGATATAGAGGGTATTGGAAAAGTCAGAATCCTCAATGATGATGGATCTAGTGTCATACTTACGGACGTAAGATATATGCCAACCATGGGCAGAAATCTGATGTCGTATGGACTTCTAGAAAAAATGGGATGTAGATATGAAGGAAAAGACTTCAAAGTTCAATTCTACAAAGGCGACCAGAAAGTCATTTCTGGAAAATATAGTGATGGTCTTTACTACTTACAAGGAACTGTTGTGAGTGGAGAAGCAGCGATGGCAAGACCAAATATTGACCTTTCTAAAAGGTGGCATTCAAGACTCGGACACATGAGTCAAAAGGGGATGGATGCATTGGTCAAACAAGGTTACCTCGCAGAAAAGGAGGTCAAGACATTAGGGTTTTGCGAAACATGTGTGTTAGGAAAAGCTCATAAACAGAAGTTCCCAAAAGGAAAGCATACTTCTAAGAATGTCTTGGAATACATACATTCTGACCTATGGGGATCACCATCAGTAGTTCCAAGTCTGGCCGGTCATCAATATTTCATAACATTTATTGATGATTATTCTAGAAAGGTGTGGATCTATTTCTTAAAGACCAAAGACGAAGCTTTTCAAAAGTTCAAAGATTGGAAAATAAGTGTTGAAACAGAAACAGAAAAGAAGGTTAAATGCCTACGAACAGACATTGGACTAGAGTTTTGCAACACTCAATTCGATAACTTCTGCAAAGAAGCTGGAACAAAAAGGCACAAGACAGCGCCTACACACCTCAACAAAATGGTGTGTCAGAACGCATGAACAGAACCATCATGGACAAAGTGAGATGTATGCTTACTGATGCAAAATTGGAGCAAAAATTCTGGGCAGAAGCTGCATCAACAGCGGTGTATCTTATAAACAGATCACCAAGTTCAGCTGTTGACTTCAAGTTACCGGAAGAGATCTGGACAGGAAACAAACCAGATCTAAACCATCTTAGGAGTTTTGGGTGCACAGCTTATGTTCATGTAACACAAGCTAAAATAAGCCCAAGAGCTGTTAAGGGAATTTTTATGGGATACCCTCAAGGAACAAAAGGGTATAGAGTTTGGTTACCGGATGAACTGCGATGTACAATCAGCAGAAACGTGATCTTTCATGAGGAAGATATTAACAAAGAAACATCTAAATCTATGAAAGAAGACAAGAAAGTTACCAAAAAGGTAACCTTCAATCCAGTCTTAATTCAGGGACCAACAGTCAAGATGACAGATTCAGAACATATGGTTCAAGGTGGAGTTCCTGAAAATTCAGAATCTAGAGCTCAAGGTGGAGAACATTCTATTCAAGTAGATTCGAGCTCAGATTCTGATGGCGATGAAGAAAGTCATAAAAACCAAATTGAGCCAGCAAATCTTGACGACTACATTCTGGCCAGAGATAGAGAGAGGAGAAACATTAAGAAACCATCAAGGTTTGATGATTCTGAATGTGTCGCTTATGCACTTGCATGTGCAGAAGAAGTAAACTTGGATGAACCAAAGTCATACCTTGAAGCTAGAAGGAGTAAAGACTGGAAATTCTGGAAAGAGGGTATGAAAGATGAAATGATTTCTTTGAATAGAAATCAAACTTGGAGACTTGTAGAAAAACCAGTTAACAAAAGAATTATCGGTTGTAAGTGGGTATTCAAATACAAGGAAGGTATTCCCGGAGTCGAGTTACCTAGGTACAAGGCAAGATTAGTGGCTAAAGGTTTTTTGCAAGTTGAAGGAATTGACTACACAGAAGTATTTGCCCCGGTAGTCAAACATGTTTCAATAAGAATTCTGTTATCACTAGTCACAAATCACGATTTTGAGTTAGAACAACTTGACGTGAAAACATCATTCTTATATGGAACCCTAGATGAAGAGATCTACATGTTACAACCAGAGGGTTTTGTAGAAAAAGGCAAAGAAGGACAAGTCTGTCTTCTGTTGAAATCCTTGTATGGATTAAAACAGTCGCCAAGACAATGGAATAGGCGTTTTGATGAGTTTATGAAAACCCAAGGTTTTTAGAGAAGCTCACATGATCCGTGTGTTTACATAAAAGGATCAGAGATGTCTCAGATGGTTTATCTTCTGATATATGTCGATGATATGCTTATAGCATCCAAAGACATTAAGAAAATTCAGAAAATAAAAGACAGTTTGAAAAAGGAATTCGACATGAAAGATTTGAGTCTAGCTTCAAGGATTTTAGGCATGGACATAATCAGAAACAGAGAAAAAGGGATTCTAAAACTGTCACAGGAGAAGTACTTGAGGTCAGTATTACAGACATTTAATATGTCAGAGTTCAAACCGGTGGTAACACCAATTGGGCCACAATTCAAACTTAAAAGTTTAAGTCAAGAGGAAGAAGAAACAGAAGGAAAACTCATGAGCGAGGTTCCTTATGCTTCTGTAGTGGGAAGTTTGATGTATGCAATGGTGGGATCAAGACCAGATTTGGGTTATGCAGTAGGCCTAATCAGTAGGTTTATGAGCAAACCAGGAAGAAATCACTGGGAAGCTGTTAAGTGGGTATTAAGATACCTAAAAGGAGCAGTGAATAAAAGCTTAACTTTCACTAAGGATCAAGACTTCAAAGTTAAAGGATTTTGTGATGCGGATTATGCAACTGATCTCGACAGATGGAGATCAGTCACAGGATACGTATTCAAGGTAAGAGGGAACACAATAAGTTGGAAATCAGGTCTCCAACATATTGTGGCCTTGTCTACTACCGAGTCAGAATACATGGCATTAACAGAAGCTTTTAAAGAGGCCTTATGGCTTAAAGGTTTTGTTAGTGAATTGGGATTTAAGCAAGATGATGTGAGAGTCTTTTCAGATTCACAGAGTGCTATACACTTGGCTAAAAATGGAGGTTTCCATGAGAGAACCAAGCATATAGACACTCGATTACATTTTATGAAGGATGTAATTGAAGAAGGCAGTGTTACACCACAAAGTCCATACATCCCTAAATCCAGCAGATTTTCTAACTAAATGTGTACCTGGGCAGAAGTTCGACGCCTGCCTAGATGCATTAAAGGTGTTACCTTAAAAACGAGTACAAAATAGCCGCAGGTGCTTACTGTCGAAAGTTAAACCTGCAAGAAAGAAAAAACAGAAGGCCATAACATCGACAGGGGAGAAAAAAAAACAAAATTTAGGAAGGTGAAACACTCACCTTCCGGTTAATAAGCTGCTGGAATCAACTCAGAAGTCAACTCGGGAGTTGAAATGGTTGACCCAGAAGCTATCCAGGGAGCCGACTGTGAGCCAGCTTTGAGCTGACTTGGAGTCGGTGATGAGGACATCATGTCGTACATCCAGCCAGGAGACCAGACTGGCCGACCAGAAAGCTTACCCGAGACAGCCGGACCATCTGGCACGCCTGCCGGCCCAAGCAGTACCGCCGGACCCTCGACCACAAGGACCAGAGCAACCAGCATTGCCGGCGGAGAGGCCAAGCTTCCGGCACACTTGGTGGTGACGTGGATGACACCGCCGGTCCCTCTGGTGATGCCGCCAACTCCGGGATCAACTTGGCCGGTCCTGAAGTCATTCCGGCCAGTACCGCGCACAGTCCAGCCGGTACAGGCGATCCAGCTGAGTACACGCGCACTTCCACTTCTACACAAGAGGACTCGGACCAATGAGCTACCAGCTCCAGGACATGCACTTAGAGGAAGTATCTACACCAGTGGTACCTCCAGGAGCAATGACAAGAAGCAGATCAAGAGCACTCTTCCACAAATTCAGCTTATGGTCGACAAGCTTCCTAGAGGAAGATCGACTAAGGACAATGGGCCAAAAGTGCAAGGAAGAGTCCAATTGCTTCTCAACAACACAAGGGACATCAGAGACTTGGGCTTTAGTGGCAAGAGAGGTCAGGGCCCAAAGATTCTTAACCCTACTCCAAGTCGAACACTAGGAGCAAGGCACGTGCATGCCACAAGGACGGCCACCTTCCATTTCTTGGCCATGAGGTAAGTTAAGGTAAGTTTCAATTCGAATATATGCCTCTTTCTGTTTTGCAGGATAGGATCTAGAATATTTACTTTATTGAGTCAAAGACATTTTAGGAATAGGTCCTTTTTTCGATTATACACTTTTGTATCTTTTCCTTTGTGCATTTTTGTAAGTTTTCCTTTTCTTATTTGGGTCGACCCTAGAAGGTCAAGCTGTCGAGCATATTAATAAGGCTCCTTCCAGCATTGTAGTTCGACAACCTTTTTGATATTAATAAAGATAGAACTTTTTCCCCAACAAGTTTTCTCTCAAGAATCTTGTGCGCTTAGAATCTAGTTGAGACCAGCCCTCCTAGCTCTAAGTTTGTGATTTATCACGAGGTTCATCACCCCTCGTGTGGTTCACTTCACCCTTCCATCTTTTACCAACCAGAAAACCCCCATCCAGAAGCCTAAGGTTGAGTTTCTCACCTAATCTTCTACAAACAGCCCACACACATCCAAGCCTTGAATCGAGGCTTGTATCATCTTGGTATCAGAGCTTAAAGCTCCTAAACCAGGTTGTTTCTATCCTTTAGTTAGTTTTGTTTTGTGTTCTTGCATTAGTTTAAGTCGCATTCAAGAAAAAACAAAAAAATAACATCAAACTCCAAACCGAGTGCATCTAGCCTTCTACGTGTATCACTAGGGTTTAGATTCACTTTTGCATTGCCATTCACGTTTTCCTTTTTGTTTAAATCATATTTCCTTTATTTTTAAGTTTAATTAAAAAGAAAAGAAAAAGAAAATAGAAAAGATGCTAAAAGAATTCGAATTGGACAGCTAGCACAAGTTGTCAATAAAGTTTCCTTTTTTTCAAATCTTCATATCTTTGAATTTCTAATTCTCAGATTTTTTCCTTTTTGCAAAATTTTCGAATCCTTATAAACAGAAAACCCTCCTAATAATTTAGGAGCATCCTAACTTGTCTTCTTTCTTTGTAGCACACAATGGGAGAAGAAAATAGAGAAGCAACCGAAGCCATGATGGCCATGTTCACCACACTCCAAATGTAACTCGCATCCATAGGCGAGAGGTTGGAGCGCGTGGAGAGGCTGGTGAGATTCCAGGCCATTAGGCATGTGAGAGCTGAGCAAGACCGTCCTGAGAGTCCTGAGCACCTTAGGGCACGGCACGAACAAGAGGAACCCCAGCCAGATGGAGATGAGGACGCACCACCTCATAACTATCACCATAGGCCGAGAGGACCTCCACAGCAACCAGAGGCAGAAGATGATGGCTTTGAGCCATATGGTCTTCACCAGAGACCAAGAATGCCTCCTAGACATCATGAGGATGGAGATGTACACACCTACAACCGGGTAAATCATCCTGATGTTAAGCTAACTCCTCCTAGTTTTGCAGGAAAAGTAGACCCCGAGGCTTACCTAGATTGGGAAAGAAGAATGGATCATATCTTTGATCACTACAACCAACCAGGACCTAGGAGAGTCTCAATGGCAGTAGCACAACTCACGGACAATGCCCTCATCTGGTGGGATCGTGAGGTATCTGACAGAAGGAGGAAGAGAATGAGACCCGTAGACTCATGGGTCGACATGAAAGACCTCATGCGACAAAGGTTTGTTCCACCTTACTTTCATAGAGATTTGCAACGTCGTTTTCGTACTCTTAAGCAGGGTACCAGATCAGTAGAGGAGTACTATGAAGAGTTTGAGAAGCTAAGGAACAGATTGGAGCTCAATGATGATGAAGAAGCATTGATGGCACAATTCTTGGATGGACTCCAAGAAAGGATCAGCCGCAAGGTGGAAAGGCAAATCTACAATGACTTCAAAGACTTGTTCCACCTATCTGTGCAAGCTGAGCAGCACATCAAACGTAAGAGCCAAGACATCCGCAGCAAGCCTAAGACACCTTGGGCACCAAGCAACATGCCCAAGCCTGTAGACAAAGGCAAAAGCATAGAGATCGAGTCAAGGTTCAAGAGCAAGCCTCCTGAACCCACCCGTGACCAGAGAGAGCCTGGTAAGTCTTCTAACCCTCAAAGATCACGTGACATAACTTGTTTCAAGTGCAGGGGACGTGGACACATCTCAAGAGGAGTGCCCAAACAACCGAGTCATGCTGATTACGGAGGCAGGAGAGTATGAGTCCCAAGATGAAGAGGACTATGAACCAGAGGAAGAGTATGGTGACATTGAGTACCCTGATGTGGGGGAAGTGCTGGTCACTAGACGTATCCTCAGTGCAATGGTGGATCCTTTAGAGACCATCCAAAGGGAGAACATCTTCCACAGCCGTTGCACCATCAAGGGCAAGGTATGTAACCTCATCATAGATGGTGGTTCTTGCACTAACGTTGCTAGTGCATATATGGTTGATAAGCTAGGTCTAGAGAAGACAAAGCATCCTCGACCATATAGACTGAGATGGCTCGATGACAAAGTGGAGCTAAAGATCCATGAACAAGTCACTGTGCCATTTGTAAGAATATTGAGATTATAGAGGAGAAATGTGAAGAATTGAATCTGAAAACTCAAAGAGAAGTATGAGAAAATGAGAAATGACTTAGACTTATGGAGAAGAATCTCCTAAGAGTATGTTATACATTGAATCTTTACAGCCCTTTTATAGAGGATTTACAATGTGAACACAAAAGAAAACGAATTCAAACTTGTGGATGAGTTTTAATAGAGGAGGAGCCTGTCAACAACCAATGAGAAGAGAGGAGACAGCATGGGCATGACTGTTTGGTGTGGTTTCCAAGACTGTGTGCAGCATGGGCATGACTGTTTGGTGTGGTTGCCAAGACTGTGTGCAGCATGGGCATGACTATTTGGTGTGGTTGCCAAGACTGTGTGCAGCATGGGCATGACTTTTTCACCTTGATTCTTCTCCCAAGGTAGCTATTTAACCATTTCAACCATGTGGTTAATAATAACCCATCCTTTTTCATTTCCTTTGTTATTCAAACTGAATTTTCGTGCTCACACTTGCCTTGTAGGTCAAGATAGGTCTTATTTGATTTTCCTATGTCAATACTCTCCCTCAAGCTAAAGACTTTGGAATCACCCTAAAGTCTTAAGCTTGGGAACCCAAGGCAACACCTCATTAAAAACCTTATTAAGGAAAACCACTTGGGACAAAACCTTAATAAGGAAAAAAGAGTGTGTTGCTCTTGGATTAGGAGACCTTTGATCATGGGTGTGATAAATCAACAAGCCCAAGTTTGCTAAAGATGTTCTTGCAAACTTTGAACTTGCTGCCTTTGTGAAGATGTCAGCTAGTTGGTCTTCACTCCTTGTATAACATGGCAGAATGGTTCCATCTTGAACTTTCTCCCTAACCTTATGGCAGTCGATTTCTATGTGCTTGGTCCTCTCGTGAAACACTGAGTTTGAAGCTATGTGAATGGCTGCCTGATTATCACAATGGAAGGTAATTGGCCCTGGTTGTTCAATACCGAAATCTTTCAAGAGCGCTTTGAGCCAAGTTACTTCATTTGTCAGCTTCCTCATAGCCTTATATTCTGCTTCAGCACTAGAACATGATACCACCTTCTGCTTCTTAGTCTTCCAAGTGACTAAGTTCCCACCAACGAAGGTGCAATACCCAGTGGTTGATTTCCTATCCACCCTATCACCAGCCCAATCCGCATCACAATACCCGCCAATCTCAGTGTTCCCATTCTTGCCCATCCATATACCTTGACCAGGAGATCCTTTGATGTATCTAAGGATCCTTTCTACCATGCTCCAATGATATACAGTAGGCTTTTGCATATGTTGACTTACTTGATTCACAGCAAAACACAAGTCTGGTCGTGTGAAGGTGAGGTAGATCAGCTTCCCAACTAGTCTCCTATACTGAGAAACATCCTTAAATAACTCATCAGCTTTCTCCCCCTTTCCGTTGACCTTGTAGCCATCTTCAAGAGGAGTTTTGGCCGGTTTAGCCCCAAGCTTTCCCGGGTCTGTCAACAGATCAAGAGCATACTTTCTTTGGGATAGAAAGAGCCCTTCTTGAGACCGACACACTTCAATACCCAAGAAGTACTTCAACTCTCCAAGATCATTGATGTCAAATGATCTGTTTAAGAAGGCCTTTGTGGACTGAATTCCTTCCTTATCATCTCCTGTGATGATAAGGTCATCCACATAAACCAAGACCGCCACGATTCCTTTGGAGTTTTGACGAGTGAACAAAGTATGATCTGAATGGGATTTCCTAAACTCATTATCAGTAAGTGTGGAGCTTAATTTGTGATACTAGGCCCTTGGTGACTGCTTCAACCCATATATTGCCTTCCTAAGTCTTAGAACCTGTCCCTCTTTGCAAAAGTCTTCAAGGCCTGGTGGTGGAGTCATATACACTTCCTCTTCAAGTTCTCCTTGTAGGAATGCGTTCTTGACATCCATTTGCCATAAGTCCCAAGTCAGATTCGTAGCTAGTAAAAGAACAACCCTTACAGTGTGTAGCTTAGCCACCGGTGCAAATGTATCAGTATAGTCCTCTCCATATGTCTGAGTGAAACCTCTTGCAACTCGACGTGCCTTGTACCTTTCTATGTCCCC
>JAEVFF010000734.1:248841-311765 GCA_018901945.1 Pugionium dolabratum | reverse complement strand
TCTTCTAACCCTCAGAGATCATGTGACATAACTTGTTTCAAGTGCAGGGGACGTGGACACATCTCAAGGGAGTGCCCAAACAACCGAGTCATGCTGATTACGGAGGCAGGAGAGTATGAGCCCCAAGATGAAGAGGACTATGAACCAGAAGGAGAGTACGGTGACATTGAGTACCCTGATGTGGGGGAAGTGCTGGTCACTAGACGTATCCTCAGTGCAATGGTGGATCCTTCAGAGACCATCCAAAGGAGAACATCTTCCACAGCCGTTGCACCATCAAGGGCAAGGTATGTAACCTCATCATAGATGGTGGTTCTTGCACTAACGTTGCTAGTGCATATATGGTTGATAAGCTAGGCCTAGAGAAGACAAGGCATCCTCGACCATATAGACTGAGATGGCTGGATGACAAAGTGGAGCTCAAGATCCATGAGCAAGTCACTGTGACATTCAGTGTGGGCAAGTACCAAGACCAAGTCGTGTGCGACGTGGTGCCCATGCAAGCTGGCCATCTTCTGCTAGGAAGACCATGGCAATTTGACAAAGAGACCAGGCATGATGGCCGAACCAATCTCTACACTTTTGTGCATGACAAAAGAAAGGTCAGCTTGGCTCCTCTTACACCTGCCCAGGTACACGAGCTACAACTCCAAATGAGTAAGGAAAAGAAACTTATCAAGTCTAATTTTCTTATTCAACCAAGCCATGTCCGGAGAGCTTTAGCCTCGAAGGATTTAATGTTACTAATGGTCTTCAAAGAAGTTTTGAGTGTAGAACAGGGACAGGTAGAGCTACCTCCTGAAGTAGCAACTCTCCTCAACAAATTCCAGGATGTATTTCCAGAGGAGATACCAGCAGGCTTGCCTCCTTTACGTGGCATAGAACACCAGATTGATCTAGTGCCCGGAGCAGCCCTGCCCAACCGGCCAGCCTACCGGATGAGTCCAGAGGAGTCCAAGGAGCTTGAGAAGCAAGTCAAGGAGCTCCTGGAGAAAGGATATGTTCGAGAGAGCCTCAGTCCATGTGCCGTACCAGTGCTACTAGTGCCCAAGAAGGATGGGACTTGGCGCATGTGCGTGGACTGCCGAGCAATCAACAACATCACAGTCAAGTACCGGCATCCAATACCACGGCTGGATGACATGCTAGATGAGCTGAGTGGAGCCACGGTCTTCTCTAAGATAGACCTCAAGAGTGGATACCACCAGGTCAGGATGAAAGAAGGTGATGAATGGAAGACTGCTTTCAAGACAAAGCAAGGGCTCTACGAGTGGACAGTCATGCCATTTGGCTTGACTAATGCCCCAAGCACCTTCATGCGCCTTATGAACCAAGTTCTTAGGGCGTACATCAGTAAGTTTGTAGTAGTTTACTTTGATGACATATTGGTTTATAGTAAGTGCCTACGGGAACACCTCACACATCTTGAGATGGTACTTAAAACCCTTCGACAAGAAGAGCTTTATGCCAATCTCAAGAAGTGCACCTTTTGTACTGATAAGCTTGTCTTTTTAGGTTTTGTTGTAAGTTCACAGGGCCTACAGGTTGATGAAGAGAAGATTCGAGCCATACAAGAATGGCCAACACCAGGCAACATCAGCCAAGTAAGGAGCTTCCACGGACTGGCCAGCTTCTATAGGAGATTCGTGCCCAACTTCAGCAGTATTGCCTCACCATTGACGGCAGTAGTGAAGAAGAACGTGGGATTCAGCTGGGGAGAAGCTCAGGAGAAGGCATTCCAGGCCTTGAAGGACAGCCTTACACATGCACCAGTGCTAGTCCTGCCCGACTTCAACAAGACGTTTGAAGTGGAGTGTGATGCCTCTGGAATAGGCATAGGAGCAGTGCTAACCCAAGGAGGGAGACCAGTGGCATACTTCAGTGAGAAGCTAGGTGGTGCCTCACTGAACTACCCCACTTATGACAAGGAGCTTTATGCCCTTGTCCGAGCATTGGAGACTTGGCAGCATTACTTGCTGTCCAAGGAGTTTGTGATCCACACTGATCACGAGACTCTCAAACACCTCAGAGGGCAAACCAATCTCAAGAGGAGACATGCCAGGTGGATGGAGTTCATAGAGACCTTCCCGTACGTCATCAAGTACAAGAAGGGCAAAGACAATGTGGTAGCCGATGCACTATCAAGGAGGTTTGCCTTGATATCCACCATGGAGGCAAAGGTCCTAGGATTCGAGCACATCAAGGACCTATACAAGGATGATCCTGACTTTGCTGAGAGCTACAAGGAGTGTGGCACAGGGAGTCATGGCAAGTTCTACATCCATGAGGGATTCTTGTTCCGAGAAAGAAGGCTGTGCATACCACAAGGATCATTAAGGGAGCTTATCATCCGAGAAGCTCATGGAGGAGGACTCATGGGCCACTTTGGTGTCGACAAGACTCTAGCAGTGGTCAAGGAGCACTTCTACTGGCCACACATCAAGAGGACAGTAGAAGCTCATTGTGCAAGATGCATCACTTGCAAGAAGGCAAAGTCCCGAGTGCAACCTCACGGGTTGTATCTCCCACTGCCCATACCTACACATCCATGGGTGGACATCTCAATGGACTTTGTTCTAGGTCTGCCCAAGATCAACCACAAAGATGCAATCTTTGTAGTGGTGGACAGATTCTCCAAGATGGCACACTTCATTCCATGTGCCAATGTCAATGATGCCACACAAACAGCTGAGCTGTTCTTCAGGGAGATAGTACGGCTTCATGGAGTGCCAAGGACCATCGTATCAGACAGGGACACCAAGTTCCTCAGCCATTTCTGGAGGACCCTTTGGAGAAAGCTAGGCACGAAGCTACTCTTCTCAACCACTTGCCATCCTCAAACCGATGGCCAAACTGAAGTTGTCAACAGGACACTATCAACTCTACTCAGAACTACACTAGGGAAGAACCTAAAGACTTGGGTGGAGTGCCTGCCATTCATAGAGTTCGCTTACAACCGAGCCGTGCACTTAGCAACCAAGAAGACACCATTTGAAGTAGTATACGGCTTCAACCCTCTCACCCCATTGGAGCAAACACCACTACCACCAGCTGAGATGACCAACCTCAACGGAGCATCCAAGGTAGAGTTCATAACGAGATTACACCAAAAGGTAGCAGAAAACTTGGAGAAGAGGACCGGACAGTACGTGACTCATGCCAACAAGGGAAGAAAGGAGGTGATCTTTCAACCAAGCGATTGGGTGTGGCTACACCTACGGCAGGAGAGGTTCCCAAACCTAAGGAGTTCCAAGCTAGCACCAAGAGGAGATGGACCATTCAGAGTGCTCAAGAGGATCAACAACAACGCCTACCGGATCGAGCTTCCAGGTGAGTTTAATGTGTCCAATACGTTCAATGTTACTGACTTTGCCCCTTTCCATGCCGATGATCCAGTTTTGAGGACAAAAACTACTGAAGAGGGAGGGAATGATGAGGACATCAGGTCGTACATCCAGCCAGGAGACCAGACTGGCCGACCAGGAAGCTTGCCCGAGACAGCCGGACCATCTGGCATGCCTGCCGGCCCAAGCAGTACCGCCTGACCCTCGACCACAAGGACCAGAGCAACCAGCATTGCCAGCAGAGAGGCCCAAGCTTCCGGCACACTTGGTGGCAACATGGATGACACCGCCGGTCCCTCTGGTGATGCCGCCAACTCCGGGATCAACTTGGCCGGTCCTGAAGGCATTCCGGCCAGTACCTCGCACAATCCAGCCGGTACAGCTGATCCAGCCGAGTACACGCACACTTCCACTTCTACACAAGAGGACTCGGACCAAATGAGCTACCAGCTCCAGGACATGCACTTAGAGGAAGTCTCTACACCAGTGGTACCTCAAGGAGCAATGACAAGAAGCAGATCAAAGGTACTCTTCCACAAATTCAGCTTATGGGTCGACAAACTCCTAGAAGAAGATCGACTAAGGACAATGGGCCAAAAGTGCAAGGAAGAGTCCAATGGCTTCTCAACAACATAAGGGACATCAGAGACTTGGGCTTTAGTGGCAAGAGAGGTCAGGGCCCAAAGATTTTTAACCCTACTCCAAGTCGAAGACTAGGAGCAAGGCGTGTGCATGCCACAAGGACGGCCACCTTCCATTTCTTGGCCATGAGGTAAGTTAAGGTAAGTTTCAATTCGAATATATGCCTCTTTCTGTTTTGCAGGGTAGGATCTAGAATATTTACTTTTATTGAGTCAAAGACATTTTAGGAATAGGTCCTTTTTCGATTATACACTTTTGTATCTTTTCCTTTGTGCACTTTTGTAAGTTTTCCTTTTCTTATTTGGTCGACCCTAGAAGGTCAAGCTGTCGAGCATATTAATAAGGCTCCTTCCAGCATTGTAGTTCGACAACCTTTTTGATATTAATAAAGATAGAACTTTTTCCCAACAAGTTTTCTCTCAAGAATCTTGTGCGCTTAGAACCTAGTTGAGACCAGCCCTCCTAGCTCTAAGTTTGTGATTTATCACGAGGTTCATCACCCCTCGTGTGGTTCACTTCACCCTTCCATCTTTTACCAACCAGAAAACCCCCATCCAAAAGCCTAAGGTTGAGTTTCTCACCTAATCTTCTACAAACAGCCCACGCGCATCCAAGCCTTGAATCGAGGCTCGATCAGTCGGCTTGGAGCCGACATGGAGCCGACTCGGGAGCAACCTCGGAGTTAACTCGGAGCTAACTCGGAAGCCGACTCGGAGTCAAGAGTCGACTCGAGGGCCGACTCAACGGATCTAAACCAATGCATGCACGGAGGAGATGTTAGCTCGAAAAAAGCTCAAAGAACCTCCAAACCAAAGAAATCTTAGGAAATCGTGAACCAGAACACGCACGGGAGATTTCAAATGGAACAAGATTCAAAAGAACTTGTTCTGGAGCATGCACGAAGAAGATCAGCCGGAAAATAAAATTCCCCGATAGATCTATAAAAGAAGATCTACCAGCGGATTATTTTCGGAGGAAAACACCGGGAAAATCTACCGATAAACATTTGTCGGAGAAGATCAACCGGAGCAGTTTTTTTCGGGGAAGATCTATCAGAGGAGATCTATGAAATAAGATCTACCGAAAACGATCAACCAAGAAAAAAAAAGCAAAGAAAAACAAGAAAAGACAAGTTACCGAAGTTCTCGTTGGTAATAACGATTTCAATCAAAGAAACTCGCCAGAAATGGCGATTCCAAACAAGATCTTGCCGGAAACAAGAAAACATCGCCGGAAAAGGCGATTCCAAGAGAAGATCTCACCGGTAGAGGGAGAAACTTCGCTGGAAATGGCGAAAAAGAAAGGTATGTCACCGAAAAAAAGGAGGCAGTGAAAATGGCTGCCAAAAGAGGAAGCCGAAAAGCTTCCTGAAAAAAATCAACAAAACCAACCGGAGGAGACAACCGGAGAAGAGGTCGCCGAGGAGAGGCAACCACAAAGAAGGTCACCAGAAATGAATGTCCGGAGGAAGAAGAAAAAAAACATGAGCGATTTTCGGAAATGAGACTTACCGAAATCGCACATGCACAAGGGAGAAATGAAAGAAGAAGAAAAAAGGAGGCAGGGAGAAATGGGAGAGGAGGCACAAATGAGAAGAAAAATTAGGGTTATGACCTTATATAGGTCCGCCCAAATAAAAGTCCAAGGTGGAGATTATTGGGCCAGATGTCTTCTTATTGGGCCTACGGAAATTCAATAAAGCCCACTCCAGTTTTTGCCACATACCTATAAGATAAACATACAAACTTTAGGAGATAATCACAAATCTATAAACCCTAATGTTTGTATACAATAAACTCATATAAATATGAGTTTTAGGATTAGGTATTTTCTGAAGCTTTCATAAACACGTTTTTTGTGCTAAGTTGTATTCTTCCAAGAGATTAATAACAAGGAGATTACTCTCAAGTTAGAGAGGAACTCAAAACAAATTGTGTTATTATTCTCATAGAATACGTTTGCCAAAGAGATTCTTTTCTCAACACATTTTATAATTATATATTATAAAATTTAAAATCTAGTATATATTAAATAAAAAAAATAAACGACATTAAATAAAAAATTATTCCACTCAAAAAAGAAAACAACCCTAAACCGTATCCTTAAACCATAAACTATAAACCCTAAATTTTAAACCCTAAACTCTATCCACCTTTTATTTGGTTCTTTCCAGAAAGATTCGATTAGAGCTGAGAAAATGGAGTTTGCCACAGAGCAGCTGAGATAGTACAACCGCACAGACGAATCAAAGCCGATCTACGTCTCAATTAAGGGGTGCGTATTCAACGTCACCACCAGAAAATCCTTCAACGGAATTGGAGGCGACTAAGCGATATTCGCTGGAAAAGACGTGAGCAAGGCCCTTGGAAAGATGAGAAAGAACGAAGAAGATGTATCTCCTTCTCTTGAAGGTCTCTCTTGAAGAAGTAGATGTCTGTTACTGTGCGAACATGATTCCGTTCATCTGATGACATGGCAGCGGATAGCTGACATGTCACGAGATGGAAAAGATTTGATAATATCACAATATCTAAGGTTGACATGGAAGCTAGAGGCTGAGATGTCAAGAGATCAAGTGATATGGCAAGATGATCTCAACAGGATATTGGGAGAATATTGAAAATAGATCTTTTAGGAAGGATATACTTGGACAACAAGATTTTTCTTCCAAGGTGAGATTACACCAAGATTCTAGGGTTTTCAGGCAAAGAGAATTTTGTCTAGTATAAAAGGGTCTAAGATGGTTAAGAGTTGGGATAACACTTTTGAGCGTCGATTGAGGGAATTGTAACTTCAAAGCTAGAGGTAGGGAGCTGGAAGGTGAGTGTTGTTAATTTCTCTTGTATCTCACGGTAGGATGATCAAGATAAAGGAAAATTAGGCTTAGGCTATATTTTGGTTTGGTGACAACCTAAAGGGAGGTTTAGGTGTGTGTAAATTTTAATAAATGTAATCCTTGTAAAAGATTAACTTATACAGAATATAGTATACAAACGTTGACTTGATGCGTTACAAGTCAGAATATATAATTTTGTTGTGTTGCTTTCTCCACACTTACAATTGGTATAAGAGCAAACATCTATCAAGGACCGTGTTTATCTTGCTACAGGTGAGATCTTGAGACAAGTATGGAGAATTCACAACAGTTTGTGACATTGACGAAACTGTTGATGCTGGTGTTGGATGTGGAAAATTATGGTTATTGGAAGGTTCAAATGACACAAATTATACAAAGCATAGATCTTGATGCGTGGGCAGCAGTTGAAGATGGATGGTCTCCACTAATGATCAAAAACCAAGAAGGAGATCTTGTACCAAAGCCTAGAAAGAACTCCACTGTAGAAGAAAGGCAAAAGCCAAAGGCTCTGTCTGCAATCTTCTGTTCGTTGGCAATGAATCAATTCAAGAGGGTACAACAACAAAAGAAGTTTGGGATATACTTCAAGGGTCATTTGAAGGAATCAACAGTGTGAAAAGAACAAGGATTGACTTGTTGGCATCTCAATTTGAGTCAATAACAATGGGTGAAGATGAGATTATTGAACAATTCAACAACAAGTTGAGTTCTATCGCACATGAAGCCATGGTTCTTGATGTGAGCATGGCCAGCAAGAAACCAAAACCTAAGGATCAGCTTGAACCAGAGGAGGAAGAAGCCGGAAAAACGGCCGATTCCCACACAAATTATCTTCTATTGGATTATGTATGCACGAATTATTAACCAATGCTAATATCTACATAAACTAAGATTAAATTTGAATTCAATACACGAACTATTGTTAAGCAGCTAAAACCTACAAATTAACAGAATCCATTTGTTTTGCCGTCTAACCATGCTGACTCAGATTCCACGTAGGCGAGATTAGTAAAACGACGCCGTTTCATATTAAAACCGAAGCAGAGTGAAATGGCGTCGTTTTAGAAGAACTTAATGTTACCACTTATTAAAACGACGTCGTTTTAATAAGTGGTAACATTAAGTTTACAAATGTGCCTCGATGGGTTTGTGAGTGGATCGAACCCTGTGCCTCTCGCATGCAAAGCAGGCGCTCTACCATTTGAGCTACATCCCCGATGTCTTACAGGGTCTCATCATATATTATAATTTTAACACTTATTTTAATAATATTTCTCTGTAATTTATTTTAATCTTTTACCTCTGCGCAATCAAAATTGCCGAGAAAGGTTGAAAGTCAATCTTGCATCTGCGAATTTCAAAACATTACTCGTGTGTTGACACTTTTGTGGACGCGATTTTTTCTGCTCATTCGATTTTCCCTACATTTATTTGGATCAGGTAACGTTACTTGTTATGTTTCGGATCTTTTGTAGTCTCATAGTTTCCTAAACATCTTCTCGATTTCTCGAATTATGTTTTCTTCTTAAATATATTTTTTGCGATTTATTGGACTTTTCTCGTTGTTCAGTAGTGATCTGATGACAGATCTTTGCTTACAAGTTTTATTTTTGGTGGTAAAATTTGGATTCGAAATTGCCAAATTTGTTGATTCCTAATCTTAATTTTGACAATTGTTTACTGATTTGAAGTTTGGACTTGGTTCTGTAGATTTTCCCCATGTTGAACTCACTGCCTTGCTCGATCCGTTGAGCAAATTTCGTAGAAGAAAAATACAGAGCTATACTCTGTTCTTGCTATCAATGCTATACTCCGTTCCAAAATTATAATATATGATGAGACCCTGTAAGACATCGGGGATGTAGCTCAAATGGTAGAGCGCCTGCTTTGCATGCGAGAGGCACAAGGTTCGATCCACTCACAAACCCATCGAGGCACATTTGTAAACTTAATGTTACCACTTATTAAAATGACGTCGTTTTAATAAGTGGTAACATTAAGTTCTTCCAAAACGACGCCGTTTCACTCTGCTTCGGTTTTAATATGAAACGGCGTCGTTTTACTAATCTCGCCTACGTGGAATCTGAGTCAACATGGTTAGACGGCAAAACAAACGGATTCTGTTAATTTGTAGGTTTTAGCTGCTTAACAATAGTTCGTGTATTGAATTCAAATTTAATCTTAGTTCATGTAGATATTAGCATTGGTTTATAATTCGTGCATACATAATCCAATAGAAGATAATTTGTGTGGGAATCGGCCGTTTTTCCGGAAGAAGCCACTAAAAATGCTAAAGAGCAGTTAGAACCCGCATATATTGGAGATGAAAGCCTACAAATCTTCAATGGCCCCATTACCCGATCCAAGCAAGCAAAACTTAAGACAACACTACAACACCTTCTCAACACCATTCATGCCAGTTTAGTATGTGCTAATCCAACAATATTTGGTTGTGATTCAAGCCACCTAAACCTCACCAAGAGAGGTGTCTTGGATTGTATTCTTTTTTCCTATTCTTAGTTTTGTCCCAATGGGTTTTCTAAGATAGGTTTTTAATGAGGTAAGCCCAATGTACTTTACCACAACCTCTTGGTGAATCAAGGGCCATTCTATCTCATCATCCACGAATTAAGAGAGAAAAAATCAAGTCAAAATATTATTTACTTCTTAGTCTTTGTCTTAGTTGTCTTTGTAATTCCCTAAATATTTTCTTTAATGTTTTGGTAGAATTTTAGGAGTCATTTTGAATTTTCTAGACTATTATATGTATTCTCTTGTATCTTTTTTTCTGAATCATCAAACATTTTAATAGCAAATCTTCTTCTTAAACTCATTTGATCATCCTCTTGAAAAAAGAATTTTAGAACACTTTCTCATTCCTCTCAAGAGCCGAAAGTATAAGAGATCTTCATCATCCTTGAAAGTTTCAATTCGATTCACTCCTTGTTCAATGTACCTGGCCTTTGTCACTTACACAGAGCAAGCAGATAGTCCAAGGATTTTCCACCATCCTTGAGAAGTATCATCTATTTCCCCTTGTTCTCGGATCCGTCCACTTAAAAGCTCACACATCCGCAAGTTACACCATCGTTTCACCCATTCCGAAACGTTAATCCATTCATCAACTCTTGCACAACCATTTGGAGTTGATCAGGGGCTTGATCCTCATCAGGATCACATAACTTCTTGGGAAAAACTATAAAGAAAAGAAGCTGGTTTAGAAGTACCTTAGGAGTTCGCCTGGAAAATTTCACACAAGTATGTAATAGATGTCGCTATGAACTCTGATGAAATGAAGTTTGAACAAGTGGTTGGGATGATGCAGGCGTATGAGTTGCAATTGAGAAGGGAAACTCAAGTTTTTGGAAAGGGTATTGCTCTCACTGCTACACATAAGCAAAAGAACAAGGAAGACAATCTAGAAGCACAATGGGATTTATGGTGAAGAAATATTTCAAAAATTTGGAAAAACAACAGAAACGGGGAAGCTCCTCTCAAAAAACTAGGACTCTGAAAAGCAAATGAAGAGATTTGATAAATAGTGTTTGGAATGTTGAGGGTATGGTCATTTCAAGCAAGAGTTTTCTACTACTAAGAAGAAAGGAATGGTGTAGTGTTATGGATGCAAAGGATATGGGAATGCAAAAGCAGAATGTCTTGGTGTGAATAAGAAGAAGGAAAAATCCTTTATAAGCTGGAGTGAAAGAGAACAGGGAGCTGATGCATCGAACTGTGAGGCGTGTTATGGAATCATTGAATGTGAATCAAACAACTTGTTTCTAGAAAACCAAAGTGATGCATCCACGGATGATTGAAATCTTCCACTTGAAGAAGAGAATAAGATTCTGATTGAAAGACTTATACAGAGATCTGTAGAAAATGAGAATCGCACTAAAGCAAACAAGGAGCTATGTGAGAAATTTGTCGTATTGGAAAGGGAGCTTAAAAGTGAAAAGGAGAAGGTATGTGAACTGAATTCTCAGTTGAAGACTCAACTACGTAATATCAAGATGCTGAGTAAAGGGACTGAAGATCTTGACATACTTCTGTCATCAGGACGAAATTGCCAAACCAAGTGGGGACTTGGATTTCAGGGGAATAATGCAAGCTCATCAACCATCTTTGTCAAACCTGCTCCAATCAGTCAAACCTATCAGCGAAGTAACATCGGGACACTGAGGAATAGGAAGGTGAAAGGGCACAATCAAGAGGTTGTTGATACTATGGAAAGCCATGCCAGTTTAAGGCAAACTACTACAGGTTCCGAACAGGATTGCTCAAATCATTCATGAAAAGGAATTTTATTAAGATAAGATAAGCAGAAATAAGGTTTGGATTAAGAAGCAAGGATTGTACTGTCATGCTGCATACATTGCAGAGAAACAGAAGGTGGCTAATAATCAGAAGCCTGAAAACAAAGTTAGACCTTGGTATTTTGACAGTGGATGCTCAAGGCATATGACGGGATCACTAAGTGCTCTAACCAACCTAGAAGAAGTCCTCGATGGAAAAGTCACTTTTGGTGATGGAGCAAAAGGCAAGATCAAAGGAAAAGATGAAACCATGGAAGAAGACAAACCTGAGCTGAATGATGTGTACTTTGTTGATGGGCTGAAAGCAAGTCTGATTAACATCAATCAGTTGTGTGATGATGGAGTGGTAGTTACATTTATCAAAGCTGATTGTCAAGCGATTGGTAAAAGTGGATCAGTTGAGTTAGAAGGATTTCGATCAGGTAACAATTGTTACAAGTGAAAATCAGCTAAGAAGTGTCTAAGCCCAGTCCAGGAGAATGTCACACATTTTTGGCATCAGAAGTTAGGTCACTTGAATCTAAAAACCTTGATCAACTTGGCAAACCATGAAGTGGTTCGGGGCCTACCAAGAATGAGTTCCAATTTAGATATGGTATGTGGTCCATGCGACAAAGGGAATCAAGTGAAGGTTCACCACAAAGCTGTTCCAGATGTCACGGCTGAAAATGCTTTGGAACTCCTTCATATGGATTTGTTGGGACCGATTCAAGTAGAAAGCCTAGGTGGCAAGAAGTACATCTTAGTGATTGTAGATGACTTCACTCGATTTACATGGGTCATATTTTTTAGGGAAAAATCAGAGATCTTGGATTACTTTAAGGTTCTAGCATGGCAGTTCAAGCATGAGAAATGAGAAATCAAAACCATAAGAAGTGATCATGGAGGTAAATTTCACAATGAACTATTTGAGGAATTTTGTATGGATCATGGTATTGTTCAATTCTCGGCACCACGAACACCACAATAGAATGGTGTAGCTGAACGGAAGATCATGATTTGCAAAAAATGGCTAGAGCAATGTTGTATGGAAATCAAGTGGCAAAACGCTTTTGGGCTGAAACAATCAATATTGCATGTTACATCATCAACCAGGTGTATGTTAGAAAAGGGACGAATAAGACTTCTTATAAAATATGAAAGGGAAAGACACTGAATGCCAGTTACTTCCATGTATTTGGTTATACATGCTACCTTTTGAATTACAAGGATCAGCTTGGTAAGTTTGATTCTCGAAGTGATGATGACATGTTTCTTGGCTACTCAAGAACCAGTTCTGCTTACAAAGTATACAACAAGAGAACGAGAATGTTTCAAAAAACTGTGAATGTCGTATATGCTGACGATGTTCATCAATGTTTGGCAGTTCAACCCATAGAGCTGGAGCTGGAAGTTTCACAAATACTGATGCACTACATTGGCAACTACATGAGCATGTCATGATGAACAAAAGACTGTTCAACATGAGATTGAGGAACATGAAGATGATCAACAAGTACATGTGTATAGGAATCACTCTAAACATGATGTTATAGGAGGGGTTCAAGGGGGGGGGGGGGTAGAGTTACTCGTGGTAAGCAAATTGACTTTAAGGAGATGGTATGATTTGCATGCTTTGTGTCGATGGTTGAGCCAAATTCGTACAAAGAAGCACTCCGTGATGAATATTGAATTGAGGCCATGCAACAGAAACTAAAGCAATTTGAAAGGAATGATGTTGGGGATTTGATTCCAAAGCCAGCAATTGTTAATGTTGTTGGAACCAAGTGGATCTTTAAGAATAAGATAGATGAAAGTGGAAATGTTGTAAGGCAAGGTTGGTAGCTCAAGGGTACTCATAGGTGGAAGGTGTGAAATTTGATGAAACGTTTGCACGAGTAGGTCGGCTTGAATCAATCAGGTTTCTATTAGTGCCGTGTGAATTAAAGTTCAAGGTGTATCAGATGGATATTAAAAGTGCTTTTCTGAATGGGATTTACAAGAAGAAGTCTATGTTGAACATCCAAAAGAGTTTGAAATGTTGAGCATCCTAGTCATGTCTTTAAGCTTAAAAAATCACTTTATGGTTTGAAGCAAGCACCACGAGCCTCGTATGAACAGTTGACCACGTTTCTGATTAAGCAAGGGTATAAACGTGGTAGTGTGGACAAGAATCTGTTTGTACTAAGGGATGGAAAGCATCTGATGATTGTGCAAATATATGTGGACGACATAGTATTTGGTCCACAAGTCAAAAACTTGTAAAACAATTCGTGAACAGTATAAAGCATGAGTTTAAGATGATCATGTGTGGGGAGTTGTCTTACTTCTTGGGTTTATAAGTCAAGCAGTCTGATGATGGAATATTCATAAGCCAGAGTACTTATGCAAATAAATTGGTCACAAGGTTTGGTTTGCAACACAGCAAGGTGGCAAAAACCCCCATGGGTACAAAGGATGAGCAAAGTGAGGATGTTGATGAGAAGTTGTACAGGGGAATGATCGTCAGTCTCTTGTATCTTACTACAAGCAGACCAGACATTTGTTTGGCGGTAGGATTATGTGCTAAATATTAAGCAAAACCAAAGATGTCACACTTATTGGCTGTCAAAAGGATTATCAAGTATGTGAAAGGTACATCGAGTTTTGATATCTACTATACCAAGGAAACCAACAAGAATTTGGTTGGTTATTGCGATGCTGAATGGATTGGTTCCTTAGATGATCGGAGGAGCACTAGTGTTAGCTGTTTCTTTATGGGCAACAATCTAATCTCATGGCACATTCACAAGCAAAACAATGTGTCATTGTCAACAACAGAGGTAGAGTATATATCTTTGGAAGTTGTTGCATCCAACTGATATGGATGAAACAAATGACTTATGACTATGGTAATATTACATACTCTTCATTTATCAGTGTGCTATTAAACACTGCTAAGAATCCTATTCAACATTCTCGCACTAAGCATTGCTAAGAATCCTATTCAACATTCTCGCACTAAGCATATTAACATTAGACATAATTTTATACGAGAATTAGTTGAGGGAAAAGTGATTGAAATAGAACATATGGGTACTGATTTTCAATTGGCAGATGTATTCACTAAACTTTTAGATTTTAACCGATTTGTTAATTTAAGAAAAACTATTGGTGTTTGTGAGTTCTAACTTGTTTGATGAGTTGTTTATGATCAGAGACATGAAAGTGTACAAAAACAATTATGGAACTCTAAAAAAGCCATTTTGTTGTCATCAGTATCCTGTTTATGTAGTGTTATGTGGAAAAAAGTAGTATGCCATGCTATCTTGAGCTGACAAAGAACAATAGGAATATTACCCTACTTGTAAGAAGTACAAGGTACTGAGGAGAATAAGGAGTATCAGAAATTGAGAAGTCAGGTGATTTTTCTGATATATGTCAATCACAAGTATGTGACATATAAGAAAGGAAGAAAAGAAAAGAAAAAGATGAAAAGTAAAAAAATAAAAAAAATAAAAAAAAAGAAAAAAAAAAGAAAAAAAAAAGAAAAAAAGGAGTAAAAATATGGAGAAGAAAGAAAGAAAATTCTCCAAAAAAAATTTCAGCTACCTTCACATGTGTGGTATACGAACAAAGATCTGTGTCAAGCTCAAGATAAAGGCATGACTGTGTGAAAGTGTAGAATCAGAACCTAGGACATCTATTTTAATATATAAAGAGTGATGTGATTGGTTTTGGTGCTTATGTCTTCATTAGTGTATTGAGTTAAACGGATCTCAAATGTATGAATTTCATATATAAAGATTACTCACATATTTTAAAGATTTCTGGGTCACTCATCGATTTCTTATGTACTGATGTCTGATGCAATATACACAGAAATCTATTATGTTAACAAATTGCTGATTAATGAACATTTTGCTGTTAATTCGCTGATGATTTGTTAAGTGTGTTGGGGTTAATTTTTTAGACAGGCCCAAACCAAAGGTTCACTAATAGTTAGTGGAGTAGTGGGAGAAACTCAAGGGTTTGCTATCAGTTACAAAGTGCACTAAAATCGTAAATGTAGGGAAAATCCTTTGAAAATTCGACGAAGAGAGAAATATCAAGGGGAAAAAACTGCAAGGATGAATTCGACATTGTCGGGTATACAACGCCTAGTTCAATCGCGAGGAGATCCTCAGAGAGTCCATCAACATCTAGGTCAAACATGCACGAATCTGAAGAGCCAATGGATCCTAACTCGGCCATGGTGGTGTATGAAGGAGCTGAAGGAGAGTTGTGAGTAAGAGAACCTATCATACAGGAGCTTGAACCAAAATCAAAAACTCTTTCCGAAATAGTGCTGGAATCGGCTATGGAAATAACCCCAGATGCAACCCCACCTGTGATAAACCTGTCGGACCTTCCATATCAGTCAGCTACACCTCTCACCAACGTAGGAGAAGTCTCATCATGGCTGAGAAAGAGAAAGCAGGAACCTGCACAAGTGCTAGCTAAGAAAGCAAAGCAACCAACGAGCCAGAAATGTGCTCGGGCGGAAAGAACTTTGACCCTCAGAGATTCAACTCGTTCGAGGAAAAATTGAGGTATGAACTAGTCATGGTGTTCGGTTTATAGGAGAGAAAAATGCCAAGTTTGGTGAAGTTGATGAAATGAAACAGCTGATAGAAAGAGCTGGGCTGTTAAAAAATGGTAACAAACATTTAACCTTTTGTGCATGAAGTTATCTGAGAATTCTATGATAATCTTCCTATTGTTAAGGTTGAATATGATTCTAGTGAGGTGCTTGTTCGTGATTTTGTGTATTCACCAAAACGAATCAATGCTCTGTTTAGACTGGATGAGGTAGATGATAGACCATCTAGGGCGTGAATGGCTGAGGTAACAAATGATGATCTTGCTGAGTTCATGACTGTTGGAAAGGTCAAGAAGTGGTCGACGATAAACTTCAACAGTTACTCGGATTTAACTCTTATTTGTACAAGATCTGTTGCCAAAACTGGTTTCCTAGCAAGAATTTCGCATACCTCAACCCACAAGGACTAGAACCTTGTACAAGATTGTGAACAATATTCCATTTAACTTTGGAAAGTTTGTGTTTGATCATATTATGCATCTAGCCCTATCCCCTGAATCAAAGTTCTTCCTGCCTTACCTGAGTCTCATATACCAGCTGTTAATGGCTCAACACCAAGTTAAGTTGAGTATACTAGAGTGCTCCTAAGACGAGGTCAAAGAAGAAAAGGGTCCAGAAGGAAACGAAACAGGCTGCTGCTTCATCATCTCGAGCTGCACCAAGTGGTTATCGAAAGGTGATGATGAAAGCAATCAAGATCCTACAAGAGGCTTTAGAAGCAGATAAGTGATCTGATCCTTTCTATATTAATTTTCACCTAATTATTTTTAACTTAGTTGTGCAATTAGCAGGGGGAGAAGAAGAAGATGCCTCAAGTTCTGATGAGGACGAGGGAGTTTGATTTGTGGGGGATATGGTTTTTGTTGTTTTAGTTTGAAAGTTTGATTTGTGGGGGATATGGTTTTTGTTGTTTTAGTTTGAAAGTAGTTGTTAGACTTTGGTTTCATTTTGGTGTGTATTTTTTCTTGTTCTCACAAACTTGGTACTTTGGCTGGTCATCAACTCATTGTGTTTGAATTTGCTTCTGCTAAACAATTGCTTTGATAAGTATAAACAAAACAGACTTCTCGGGATATTTTTTTTCTACAAAAAACCTCGTAAACTTCTCAAGAAGTCTGCTTTGTTAGGCAAATACAAAGCATACTTCTCAGGAAGTCGGTTTTGTTTCTGCTTACCAAAGCAGATTTTTCGAGAAGTTTACTTTGTTAATAAATTACTTAAATCAAATAAAATTCATGAAATATATAATTTTTTTAAATTGTTATTAAAACAATTTATATACATATCAAAAGCAAATAAAAGTTATAATGAATTCAAAAATAAGGAGATTATATTCGATCTAATGGTATCAAATGTTTGATAGTTTTTGTTGTTATGTGTTGTGGGTTAATAATTGATGTTTGTTTAGGGAATTCATGTTAGAATTTCAAATATCATGTTATAAGTTTGAAAATTTAGATTTACAAATTGTTAAGGGAGAATTATTTGAGTTATGCATTTACTTACATATCTTTATCGTATTCATTCATTTTTAATAATTTTTTTGCATAATTAGTGAAAATTATTATTTATGGTTTAAGGTTACGCAAATTTGTCGAGAAGTCTGCCATAAATTTAACAAAGCAGACTTTTTGAGAAGTCTGCACAAACCGGAAATTATATTCAACTAAAACGATTTTGTACAATTTAGAGTTTAGGATTGTGCAAACTTCTTGAGAAGTCTGCACAAACCAAAATTTAACCAACGAGTATCGTATTGAGTCTTCAAAAAAAACTTCTTTCGTAGTTGCATACTTCATTACAAGTTGCATACTTCAGTTGCAGACTTCATAACACGGTGTAGACTTCAATTGCAGACTTTATTACAAGTTGTAAACTTCGTTTGCAAACTTCATTATTTTTCATTTTCTCTTGTTATAAGTCAAGAGATATAAAAAGAAGTAAATTTGTTGTTTTTAGTGGTTTTTTAATTTTTGTAGTTCTAAAGATTTTTGTTGTTTTTCTAATATTTGTTCTCATTTTATTTCTTATCTTCTCCTTTTCTTTATCATCTTCTTTTATTTTAGATTTGAAAAAGGAAATGAAAAGATCTAAAAAAGTATTTTTATTGTTTTTAGTGGTTTTTTTTTGAGATTTTTGATGGTTTTTTAAAGTTTTAAATGGTGGTTTTAAGATTTTCAATTGTTGTTTTAAGATTGTTAATTGTTGTTTTGAGATTTATGGTGGTTTTACAATTTTTTGGTTGTTGTTTTTGAGTTTTTATAAGTTTTACATAATTTTTGAATTGATGGTTTTACGATATCTAAACGGACACACTTTATTACAAGCTGTAAACTTCAAATGCAAACTTCATTACAAGTTGTACACTTCACTTGCAGATTTCATTACTAATTGCACACTTCGTTTGCGTTTTGTCATATTTAAATTAGCTTTTGTAAATTTTATTGTAGATATCACTACCTTGCATTACTCTACCTTTTCAATCAGGTCTTGTAGATTTACAATAAGCTTTTAGTTGTATGTCAATCACCTTTCAATCAGTTTAGATCAAATCATGTGGAACTTCAATCAGTTATTGCAGACTTCAATCATCTTTATGCAGACTTTAAACAAATTTTAGCGGACTTCAAGCTTGTGCATACTTCAATAAATTACTTTGTATTTTAAGTAATTTTTGAGAATTAAAAACAATACAAATATTATTGCATGTTCTGTATTTTATTATCTATTTTGATGTTTTTTCTAATCAGTATTTTGTATACTTATAAAATTACAAAATGACAACCATTAAAAACACAAATATTACTCTAAAAATTCTTAAGCAATTTTATATACATTTAAGAACTTAATGCATATTTTTTAATTACAAAAGAGAGCGAGAGAACTGAATGAAAAACAATAAATCTATGATCTACAAAATCTAAAGGTGTGTCTTAACAATTCCATCAAAAAATTAAGTTAACTACAAACATTATACCTCATCTTTGATTATCCACAGAAAAATTCTATGTCTTTATCATATTCCACTCTCGATAGACAACAAAGATTTAGACCATTAAAAACAACTAATGAATTTTATTAGATCATCGTAGACTTCTCAAAAATTCTGCTTCGTATTTAATTGACAAAACAAACTTCTCAAAAAGTCTGTTTTATCGAGAAAAAACCGCTTTAATGACAAAAAAAGAAAAATTTGCAATTGACCAAGTGTTTTATCAAAGCATATCTCTCGAGAAGTCTGCTTTATCAGGAAAAAACCGCTTTGATGAGAAAAAAGGAAAAATTTGTAATTGACTAAGTGTTTTTTCCAAAGTATACTTCTCCAGAAGTTTGCTTTGTTGGGAAAAAACCGCTTTGGTGACAAAAAGGTTAATTTTTTTGTAATTTACCATGAATTTTTTTCAAATGAGACTTCTCGTGAAGTTTTTTTTGTCCGGAATAAATTTCGCAGACTTCTCAAAAAGTCTGTTTTGGTGACAAAAAGGTTAGTTTTTTTTTGCAATTGACTATGACTTTTTCCCATAGCAGACTTCTCGAGAAGACTATTTTGTTTGAAATAAATTTCGCAGACTTCTCGAGAAGTCTACTTTGCTGACAAAAAGGTTAGTTTTCTGCAATTGATCATGAATTTTTTCCAAAGCAGACTTCTCGAGAAGTTTGCTTTGTCCGAAATAAATTTCACAGACTTATCGAGAAGTCTGTTTTGGTGACAAAAAGATTAGTTTTCTGCAATTGACCATGAATTTTTTCCAAAGTAGACTTCTCGAGAAGTTTGCTTTGGCCGGAATAAAACTGGGAGAATTCTCGAGAAGCCTGCTTTGATGAAAATTTTTTTTTCTGAAATTGACCATGAATTTTTTCCAAAGCAGACTTCTCATAAAAGATATTCTCGTCCTACCCTTGCTTGGTTTATATCATGGTGAATTTTCCCATTTTTCATCTTCTTTCCAAAAGATCATATACTTGTGAACACACACATCAATTGTATAAACTGGGAGCCCTAAGTTTTACACCAGTTTTTCAGTTTTGTAATATGAACATGTTGCTTGATTTTCCTCAGAAAAATATTCAGTAAACAGCTCCGCTGACGAGTCCATGAATTTTTCAGTAAGATTAAAATCAGACTTAATTTTCATGAACCGAGCAATTAAAGATAACCGTGAGTTCCCTTCATGAAAACCATCATAAAATGGATTTTTTGCATCTTCTAACATGTTGTAGAATTTTTATGCTTCTAAATTAGGTTCTTCTATATTATTAAAGCATTTCTCGTGATGAATACAATACTTATCAGTCGTAGTGTCATGAAATACATCTGTCACCATTTCAACATATCTATTACCAGAGGTACCTACTGTTAATTCACTACCACATGTACCTCCCTGATTTCTATTCACATCATCAGAACGACATGTTCCTAACTCAACATTCAGTTCTACTTCATGTTTATACAAAAACATAATAATTTGGCGTAAATACTCGACTATACAGATGGTTTAAAATTTTGTATTGCGAAATTTTTTTATCATTTTTGAAATTAATACAAGGACAAAAAAACTTACCTACACTACTTTGGCCTATTGACTGACTATTTGCAAAATTCATGAACTACTCCATTCCTTGTGCAAATTTCGCCGATATATTTCTTTTCTTATTATCAATCTTTTTGTACATGTTTGAAGTTTTTATTTATTTATTTGTGATTCTACAAATAAGAGAAGAGACATAGGGCATATATATCAGATTTTGCCACTATTTTACCACTACTTTGTGACTATTTTACGATCACGGGAGTGTGGTTCCTTATTTCTAGATATACCTATCCTGCACATGTTTTTCACGTTGTTGTTTAGCCACCACTTTGTGACTAAAGTGCCACTTGTATAGTGGTTGCATTTTTGTCGCATATTTGCGACCAATATGCGACCATTATACTAGTGCAACATATGTAGTCGATATTTGGTCACAAAAGTATGACTGAATAGCGACTACATGTCTTGGTCGCAATTGCATATTGGTCACAGCTTGATTGCAAATTGCGACCAATTAGTTGCATTTTAGTCCCAAAAAAGACTACTATGTGACTACGTGTACGTAGTCGCAAATTAATCCCAAAATTGTCGCAAAAGAGTCGCAAAATTTGCGACCATGAATGTGGTCGCAAATTGGAGTGGAAAAATGAGTGTTTTCTTGTAGTATGCTCAAATTGCTACAAGAGGACAACAAGGTTTAGGAGGAACACTTCGCAGACAAGCCTATACTCATCAAACTTTGGGAGAGTTTGACATGCCAAATGCTTTTTATGCCAATCAATCAGCGATTTGACCTCCCATTTTAGGTTAGTGAAAAAAAGCCAATTCCATGTACTTGCTTTTGAGAATTCCATGGACCACGTTGAGACGTTTGAGGAAACCTACACCACTATCAAGGCCAATGGAGTGGCTCCTGATTATCTAATGTACACATTATTCATGTTTTATCGTGTAAATAAGGCAATTCGTTTGTTGAATCAGCTATGTCCATGATCATTGACCACGTGGGATGAGTGCAAATCTACATTCCTCAATCACTTCTACACAAATTCAAGGTCTAATTTACTAAGTAACACGATTTTTGGCTTTCAACAATCTGGTAATAAGTCCTCCTCGGAGTCTTGGAGAGACTACATCAGAAATTGTATTCATCATGGATTTAGTGAACTTGCTCAGTACGTTCAATCGGAGGTATTGAGTGGAAGTTTTAGATTGCACTCGATACAACTAGTAGTGGAGACTTTATAACTAGGATGCCGATGAAGCTTTTATGCACTAATAGACAATCTAGCTGCTAGTAATAACAATAACTTTTCTGAATATGATAGTAGGTACAAGAGTGTAAACAACATTGAGGTTATGAAGATTGAAGAGATAAATATAAAGCTTGATATGTTGTTGAACAAAAAAAGAGGGTTATGAGTCTTTGTGATGAAGATGATGAGATGGGTCATCAACAATTTGCTAGTGATGGATATGTGGAAAAAGTTGAAGTGAATTATGTTGGAGAACAAAGATTTCAGAACAGGAAATTTGGTCAAAACATCAACTTCAACAATGATTTCCAACAGAGGTTTCAAAATAATAAGTTTCATTATAGTTTTCAACCTCCAATGATTGCACCAAATCCTCAAGAAAATAAGTTCAAGTTGATGCTGCAAAAAAATTTTAGAAGGCCAACAAAATAATGCCAAAGATATCAACATCAAAGTGGATATAACATGTATCAAGATATTAACAACAAGTTCGAAGCATTCAACAACCACGTCAAAACTCTTGATACACATGTAGCTCAAGTTTAAACAGTTGTTAAAGAAAACGAGTAACTCTTCCTGGAAACTGGCAGTGAACCTCAAAGATCAATGTAATTTAATGGATTTTCAAGAAGAGATTGCACGAGAAGTTGAATGGATGGTTGATGTAGAAGAAGAAGAAGGTGAAACTAACCTAGAAACAACAAGATAGATCGATCTAAAGAATGGATCGATCGATCCGACCATTCAGAAAAATCAAAGACTCAATCAATCAATCGTTCCACCTCAAAATCAACCGATTCATGTATATATTGATCGATCTTAGCCTGGAGCAATCGATCCTGACTCTTCCAAGAAAATTTTGTAATCTACACCTTTTTGATGCATCTACACCTAGACACATGTTTCCACCAATTAGTTTTGAGCAGCTAGGAAGTTTTAATAAGATGGCCAAATTACATCCTCCTGGTACATCATTTGAGGATTCTTGAGAAATTTGTCCATTATGTCAATTCTTCAAATTCTGCACAGAAACAGATGATGAAATGAAGGAATTCTATAACAAGGCAAGGAACCCAATCCTATCACTAATATAGTTGCCAGAGAGAAGTGATCTAGGGAAATTCCTTTTTCCATGCTCGATCACATGAGTTAAATTTAAGGATTCCTTTTTTTGGGGTCTTGCATCAATTTCATATCATCAGCCGTTTCAGAGAAACTTAAGATTATAGACATGTCTCCATCTTGAAGATCAATTTCCTTTGGAAATGCATCCTATCGGATTCAAATAGGAGGTTTTCTAGTTCCTATTGATTTTCAGGTGTTGGAGATGAGAGAAGGTTGATTATGCCTTTGATCTTTGGGCGATTATTCTCGGCTACTGTGGGTGTTGTTGTTGATCCACCTAATAATAGGGTTTGCTTTTCTAACATCAACAAGAATATATTCTACGAAGTTGTACCTAAACAGAATCTGCAAAAGTTGTTTCATAGAGCCTTTCTTACTGAGAATGGTGGATGATCTCGAATTATGTTGTACTTTTCTATGGAGATGATTCACATTTGAGGATTGTAATCAAGCAAACTCATCGCATGATGAATCGTTTTAAAGGCACAATAAGATCAACTTGGACGTTCCTTGGATTTATAATCTCTTTTGAGGTAAGAGAAATATCACTAAAGCATGTATAAATATTTATTTGTGTTTTATTAAAATATGGTTTTAATTTATGTTTGTTGTTCTATGTTGTAGGCATTGGCGTTTGAGTGCATTCTGGGAATGATATCATATTTTGAGAAGAAGTAATGAATGCAAGGAATTATTGTCCTAGAATGTGAAGAAAAATTCAAATTTATGAGCTTGCAAGTTTTCCGGTTGGAAGAAATCTATAAAGGAGTTAGAACTATGAAAGTTAGAAAATATTTTATTTGTAAATTACTTATCATAGTCATTATTAAAAATTTTGATTTTTTTAGTTACACCATATTCATAATATTTTATAACCTACATATGATGAGGAATCACTTCTAACTCGCATCATGGAAAAAAAAATTGATGTAGATGACCCAATCATCGACGGTTAGAGGAAGTGCCTGACCGTATATACTAAAAATATGGTGGGAAGATATCTACAAGTTGGATGTATTTTTCCAGAGGTCAGAACATGTAGAGAAAGAAGAAGTACAACTGGAAACCGCTGCTAAAAACCCGGATCACAACTGGAAACCATTGTTGAAGATCTTGGACCTATATGTCCATTAGAAGAGAGGCTAACTAATTTATCAAAGAAAAGTGTGAGAAATTGATTAAGCCCAAAAGTATATAACAAGATTGTTGACATGATGGAAAACTTAAACCGGTCAAAGCATATATCCAAAAGCATAGAGGATATGATATAGAATATCAGTTTGTAAATGCATTCAGAAAAACATGTGGTGAAAGGAGAGGAACTTCGACAAGATAACAAGATGATGCTTTTGGTACAACTAGTATTTTTATATACAAGTTTTAACTATGCACAATTGATTTTTTAGGTACAACTCATGTGGAACACGAAAAAAATAATGTTAAAACTACAGAAGAAGAAACACCGATTTAGGAGGTGGATAGCGATGAAATTGGTAGTAGTCCTACCACTTATATTCTCAAATATAACTTCAACTAACAAAAAAGGAGTATCCCACACCTAAGAGGCAAAAATTCAAACAATGTGTTAGAAAAAGAACAAGACAATCTTCAAAATTAAAAAAAAAATATGTTACGAGTCATTAATTTATGTTGGGTTTGGTGGTTTGTTTATATTTTGTCATTTAAACAGAATTATTGTTTCTAATTACTATGTGTTTGGTACAACTCGTATACTTTGATAAAACTAGTACATTGTGATATAATTGGATTGCTATGGTACATCTCACATATTTTGGGACAACTTGTAAACAAATTATTATAAAATATTTAATAATAATTATTTAAAAACAAATATTTTTAAATACGAATTATTCAAAGCAAATTATTTTAAAATACTTTAAAAAAATACGTTCGTAAAAATATAAAAAATATATTTTTATTTAAAATCATTTAAACATGTTTTAAATAAAAATAAACACGTATAATAATAAAAACATTTTTAAAACATATGTATAATAAAACATGTTTTACAGACCTGAAATCTTTACATAGGAGCAACTGGACCAATGGTTGCACTACCACTGCATCCATCATAGATGTGTGAAGTTCGATTTCACCTTCTTTCGTATGAGGATATTAGACTTTCGTATGAAAATGTTGAGTTATTAAGTCGGTACGTTGTGACCTAGTATACAAAAGCACCTGAAATATTTGGTAAGTACTTGTACTAGATCTTTTGGTTGTTTTAACATGAACAAAATTGTATTTTGGAAGCTAAAATTTGTATTATAGCATAGTTTAAATTAAATTCAAAAGGTAATACTTACAATATTACTTAATTAAAAGAGATTTGATATACTTTTGTATGGTACAATGTTTTATATTATGTGGTTTGTTGATTTTATATAATATTGTCGTCAAAATTTCTAAAGTAACAATAAAAGTATAAAATATTTGATAACATAATAAGAAGTTGATGTAATCAACATTCAATTTTTTTATTTGAAATGTAATTTATAACAGTATGAGTTATATTAAAATATTGGAAATTTTAATTTTTTTTATATTACAATGTTTTAAATTAAATGTTTTTTAGTTTTTAATACAACTTCATTTACATTGTACTTAGTTGTACCAAAATATGAGATAGGTCGAGCTCGTTGAATTTGATCAATCTCGTTGGATCTCGAGCTATAATTGACCCAATTAAAACATAATGGTATCAATATACATATTTATACTTAGTCATACCAAATAGTTGCAATAGTACCAAATGAGTTATATATATAAAATAAGTAATAAAAATAAGTTATACAACAACAAGTTACACATTAAATAAGTAAGTAGATTCATATCCACGCCATGCGTGGGAAAAATATTCATAAATTATATTTTATTAGTAAATATAAATTAAATATTTATATAATTTTAACTTTTATTTTAAATTACTTTTAACATTAATATTTGTATATACAAATTAAGAAAAGAAAAATAATTATTTTTTACAAATTTAATAGTATTTTTTTGTTAGTTTAATAAAATATATTAATTTTATATAACCAAATTAATGACAATGATATACTTGTAATTATTCTAATAAGTTAAACTCATTTATATATTTATTTGAAATTTACTTTAGTGATGACACGCCAGTATGATATTTCTGTTAATAACACATCAGAGTAAAATTATTTTATTAAAATGTTTCTCAAATAATGTATTATGGATTACGGTAGTAACTTAAATCTATTTATATTTATTTGAAATTATTTATAAATTAATGTATAAAAAATTTAAAGAAATAAAAAGTATTGTTTTTGCAAATGTAATAGTATTTTTTGGTTAGTTGAATAAATTATATTTATTCTTTAACCAAATTAATATCAGTGGCATGTATTGTAATTATTCTAGTAAGTTAAATCCTTTTATATATTTAAGCTGAAACTCCCTATGGTGTTGACACGTCAGCATGGTATTTTTGTTATTAACACTTCAGGGTAAGGTTATTTTGTTAAAAAATTTCTCAAATAATATATTAGGGATACTTGGCAGCTTTGAAGTTTCTATGATATTAGGGATACGCCATGAATAGGTACTTCTTCATCACATCTTAGATGCATGATTGTACCAGGATTCATCTTCTCTAACATATATAATTACGAAAGAAACATTATATATTTTTCATAACGTCATTAGCACCTTGTTTTCTCCCTCTCCCAGTAGTAGTATATGAAACCTTTACACCAAATCTTCCTCGAAAAAATTATTGTACTTTTAGGAGCTAAAGTGTCAAATTGGCCTCGATAATCTCATGCACAACAGATGCAACCAATCGTGGTGTGCCTTTTCTTGACGATCGTGTGCTTACTTGTAGTTACTCGAGAACATGTATGCACCTTCCTGTAAGTTTAACCGAAAAAATGATCCAAATCCTTACGCTACATAGAGACCATTTACATCCACCATCACGATATTTAACATGTATAACATCATACTGGACTTTATTACAACATCCTTTGTCCTCCACATGCAAAACACAAGCACGGTCATTTTTTATCGCACTCTATATCGAAAAAAATCTTCATCATCCAAGATTAAGGATGGCTTCTTACGTCCTCTTGTCGCAAAACGAATGTAAGAGAACTTTAGCTTTGTCGTAGCTTCATCTACTTCAAACTTTCTGCATATTCTACCAACCAAACCAAAATAAGTTAACTACTCTAACGATTCTTTTATCACTATAGTATAATTGTTCTCTTAACTTCCATTGTAGTTTAGTCATGTTCACTAAATAATAGCCTCCATAATTGAAATCAGTGATTGTGTATTGATTATTATTCATTGACCTGTGCAAAATAAAAACAACATTAGTATATATTAAGAATAAATTATACCGGTTGTACTCAAGTCAATAGATTTTACCAGTTGTACTAGTTGTACACGATTCACTACCATCTTCATTTCAGATCGATTGAATCTGTATAAATCTATAAATTATCAAGGTAATCTCCTCATATACTTCGAAAACAAAGTTTAATTTGTGTGCATAGTTTGGATTATTCAAATATTTTATGCAAATCTAAACAAAACCCCCAAATTGAAATTTCTAATTTAAATCTCCAAATTGAAATCTATAATTAAATGACAAAGTTTGAGGTTTTGTAAAGCAAACAACACACGAAAAAAGAGAAAAAAGACCAGAAAAGCACCTAAAACTTGACGGCGATGGTGAATTCTGGCGATATTGGACAAACAGTAAATAAGGCCTTAGTTTTTTGTTCTGCAAGGAAGAAGATGAAAATTCTTTGTAAATATTTTAATTAAAGAATAAAAGAATAAAGATATTATTATAAACATATAAGGTTATTGAGAATTACAAAAGGTATAAACATTCTTTTATAATCGTTACAGTCATTCGAACAACTGATTTCTAATTTTCGGTAATGCAATGCCTACTTTATCAACAAAAGTTGCTAGTGATATTTGTTAGCACAGAAATGCAAAGGTGATCGTTGTACAGGTGGTGCAACATCACATGAGTGTCCAGGCGGACGTTGTACAAGTGGTGTAATCTAATTGTAGCTCATGAAGTGTGACAGGCATGTCACAAGTGGATGAGCAGTAGAGAATATTGTGCAAGATAAAGAATCTGCGAAAAATCGGCCATGTCATACCCAAATTTTACTCGGATGTTCGATTCAGACCCAATTGTTGGAGCAGTGCAAACTCATACTTGAAATTAAGTAAAATTCAAATTCCATACCCAAATAACTACTATTGTGCAAATTTATACATGAGTCGTAACGGGGTTAGGTTTTTGTTAACGGATGCTGATGTGGCTGCCACGTAATACCGACGGGACGGGGGAAGTGAGACATTGCAGGTTAATCTCAAAATGATGATGTTTTGAGAAGTATTAAAACTACGTCAATTTGAGAAGTATTAAAATGACATTGTTTTGAATACTATTAAAACGACATCGTTTTGATATTTAATCGGTTTTAAAAAAATAGAAAACAACGTCGTTTTGAGGACTCGTTTAATACTTCCATTTTCCATCGACTCTCACTTCTTCCTTTCACCAAAAGAAAAAAAGAGAGAGCAGTAAGATTAAAACTTGAAACCTTTGAGAGCACCGAGAAAGAACGCAGAACAAAAGGCAAAAATGAGATAAGAAATCTTCATAAAACTTCCTAGGTTAGTGACGACGGGCATAGTCTTCTGGAAATAAGAACAGGATCTCAATTTTTTTTGCTCAAATTTTACGAATGAAAGAGAGAGAGAGAGAGAGATAGAGACGTGGTGTACAAGTCCGCGAAGAGATCAAATTAGAAAAAGAAAAATGGGCGAAGACTAAAACCCCTAGAACCCATTAGATTACTAAAGGAATAATATTCAGAGAAAGTTTAAATAATTTATTGTATTCTTACATTGAAAGTCGATGGAAAATGGAAGTGTTAAACGAGTTCTCAAAACGACGTCGTTTTGAGAAGTATTAAAATGATGTCTTTTCTATTTTTTTTAAAATCGATTTAATATCAAAACGACGTCGTTTTGATACTTCTCAAAACGACGTCGTTTTGATACTTTTCAAAACGACATCGTTTTAATATTTTTCAAAAAGATGTCGTTTTAATACTTCTCAAAACGACGTTGTTTTGAGATTGTCATGTGATGTCCCGCTTCCCCCGCCACGTTGGAATTACGTGGTAGCCACATCAGCATTCGTTAATGGAAACCTAACCCCGTTACGGATCATCTATAAATTTGCACAATAGTAGTTCTTTGGGTATGAAATTTGAATTTTACTTAATTTCAGGTATGATTTTGTACTGCTCCAACAATTGGGTCTAAAACAAACATCCGAGTAAACTTCGGGTATGAAACGGCCGATTTTTCTCGTTTTAATACTTTTCAAAACGATGTTGTTTTGAGATTGACCTGCGATGTTCCACTTTCCCCGCCACATCGGTATTACGTGGCAGTCACATCAGCATCCGTTAACGGAAACCTAACTCTGTTACGGTTCATGTATAAATTTGTAAAATAGTAGTTGTTTAGGTATGTAATTTTAATTTTACTTAATATCAGGTATGATTTTGCACTGACCCAACAATTAGGTCTAAATCGAACATCTGAGTATACTTCGAGTATGGAACGGCCGATTTTTCCAAGAATCTGCACAATAAAGTGAATGTTGCACAGGTGGTACAACAACACGAGGTTGTCCAGATGTACGTTGCACAGGTGGTACAGTATGATTCGAGCGCATGAAGTGTGACGAGGCATGTCAGAAATGGATGAGTAGTGAAGAATATTGTGGAAGACAAGACTCTGCACAATAAGGTGGATGTTGCACAAGTGGTGCAACAGCGAAGGATTGTCTAGGTGGACATTGCACAGATGGTGCAATATGATTGGAGCTCATGAGGTGTAACGTGGATGAGCTCTGGAGAATATTGTGCAAGACAAAAATTTGCACATTAAGGAAAGACATATTTGGTGAATATTTTAGATTCACTAAATATGAAATTAGAGAATACCTAGGGAGTCATATAAATAGTTGTATGATAAAAAAACTCTAAGATTGGGTTTTTTGAAGTTTAGCAAAAGGGATAGCTCGTGGGTTAGGTGAACTTGGAGATGAACAGAGAGTGTGTGCAACAGGCGTCACACAGGTGAGCTTGGATATATTACGAATTGTTCAGAGGTGAGTCAAAAGTGACATCGTGTACAACTGATTAAACATGTTGTAAAGAACTTGTTTACAAAAAATTCTAATAAAATTGTGTGAGTTTGAACACGTAAACCTATGTGTTCAACTGTTATTTATATTCTAGTTCTTTCAATATTTGTAACTGAATGTTCAGAACTAGGGAAGACGATGTCTTCCCGATAGAGTGGCCGACATTTGCAATTTTTGTAATTGAATTTTCAATTAGTAAGAAAAGCTTCACTAATTTCTCTACCAAAGTGGTTTCTAAAACTGGTAAACTAGCGCATAACCATAATATATTTATGTAAATATTTTACCAATAGTTTACAATTCCGAATCATTTTAAATGAAAATTTTGCAAACATAAAAACCTCACGTTTACGATTTTAGTAATGTGAAATCTTAGATTTGCAATAATTTTTCAATTAGTCGTTCTTAATTTCTCATAACTCAAAATTTATAATTATGGAGATAAAGAAAGTTTCTATTCTTTAATAGTCATTATGTCGGATTAGACATTATTTTTTACAAAATCGTGTGAAAGTTAAAATACTTGTCCGCGAAAGAAAAAGTACATAAATTTAGAGTGTCTTTTGAGCATATACTTATGGATATATGAGACTAGGCCTGTCAAGCGGGTCAGACCCGCCCCGCCTGACCCGCCCCGCGGCGGGTTACAGATTTTTTTGCACAAAATTTTTTTACCCGCAAAACCCGCGGATCAATTTTTTTAGACCCGACCCGCCCCGCATTAATTAAGCGGTCCCGCGGGTGACCCGCGGGTGACCCGCTCATTTTCAAAAAATTTTAAACAAATTTAAAAATTTAATTAAACTAAAATATTTAATAAATTTAATTAACAAAATATTTAATAATATTTAATTAAAAATTTTAAAAATATTTAATAAATTTAATTAAAACTAAAAATATTTAATAAATTATATTTAAAATTAAAATATTTATAAATTTTAATTAAATGTTTCTAAATATTTAAATAATTTAATTAAAATATTTAATAATTTCATTTGTTTGGGTTTAAATTAGTTTGGGCCTAAATTAGTTGGGCCTGAATTTGATTAAGTTGATTGAGCCCAAAATTTACGGGTACCCGCTAACCCGCAAGTTAAAAAATTACGACCCGCACCCGCCCCGCTCTAAATAATGCTCGACCCGCACCTGCCCCGCATATGAAAAAAAAAATTTCACTCGACCCGCATCCGCCCCGCAGCGGGTCAAACGGGGCGGGACCCGCGGGTAAAGAATCATATTGACAGGCCTATATGAGACTACCACTCAAGATACCATATGGATATTATATACAAAGTCTTGTTATTATGATTGTGATATGTTTATTATATATGTGATGCTATGAATTCATTTTAAATTATGTTTCTAGTTTTAATATATATATATATATATATATATATATATATATTATCATCAAAGTAGTATATACATTTATAATTATTAGATAAACGTATGATTAGATTAAGAATTAAAGTTATTTTCAATGTAAAAAAACTATATATGGAATTAGAATTGTTTTGTGATACAAAAAATGGATCATGTCATTTAATGATGTGTAACTAACATGATTCGATCAATCTAATTTTATTATAATAGTTAAATTTTAAATGAAAATTTTTCAAATAAAAAAACCTCAAGTTTATGTTTTTTGTAATGTGAAATCTTAGTTTTGCAATAGTTTATTGCTAATTTGTCATAGCTCAAAATTTATAATTATGGAGATCCAGAAAGTTTCTATTCTTTAATAGTCATTATGTCGGATTAGACATTATTCTTTGCAAAATCGTGTGAAATTTATGTAAGAAAAGTTATATTTTATGTGACTTATGTGTGTTTTAGTTTATTTATAAAGATAAAATTTGTATTAATATTCAAAATTCTATTATAAAATACGATATTGTAATTAATCGGTTTCCGTTAATGATATAAAAATTCGAATATATTGATAATCTGATTAAATTGTATAAATAATTTTATATTTGTTAGTATATATACTCATCATATATATGGTTAATTAATAACCATTTGATAAAAAACACAATGTGTGTGTATGTAAAAATGGGGATGTGACTTTTATTAGAGAAATGGATGATTTCTTCAGTGTCCATAACTTCTTTTTCAATAAAACCACAAAAACTTCATAACTTTTTTCTCAACTGAAAAAGGGGTTAAAATATTGATTTTTTATCCATCAAAAATATCATGAAAGAAAAAAGGCTAAAAGTAGGACAAGATCAATTTGTCTAATTTCTTATCCAACAAGTGGTTAATAGTTTTTTTTCTATAAAAAAATATTTGGTTGAATTAGAACCAAATCTAAATGTTTTTATGATTAAATTTCAAAATTAAAATCATTGAAATTATTAACAATTGGTATCAAAACCATGCTAGATTTATTTAATTCTCCATGATTAAAAAAACAATGTTAATTATAATGATGAATCGAGTGTTAAATCACCATATCATTGTGAATTAAAATGCTTCACTGTTTGTGTTGTTAATTTGTCTTGAGTAACAAGTAATTAGATGGGTAATTGACTAATTTAGCACTAAATAATATTTAATGACTAAATTAGTATCCCAAATCTAAATTTCCACAACTAATATTTTTTTTAAGTGAAAAATACTAAAATAACCTTATTTATTTAACTTCATATTCTGCAAAATTTTTAAATCAACTCACAAGAAGTGGATCAAACCTTGGTCTATTAAATAATGGAAGGAGTATGTAACCAATATGCTGCTGTAACTAATTGACATATAAACATTTTTTTTTGTATATATATATATGTATTTAGTTTAAATTATATTTTTTCTTTACATTATAAATTTATCTTCATGTTTAAATTTTCTAATGGTATCTTAAAAAAACTTTCTAAATTTTGGTGATTGCAAAATTATTATCTTCCAATTTCAGGATATTGATGTGAAAATTCTCATGTAACAAGATTGACCGCGTTAATAAGTTTTTGAGAGAGGTGCAAAACTAATTTTTTTTTCTTTTTTTGATGACAAAAACCGATACCAGTTGTTCTCTTTTTGTGCTCAAAATGATTGAATGTCATTCAATAGATATTAAAAATATGTCAAAGCTACAGGATGTCGCAAAAGAAGACATAAGAACGAAGTTGAGATTTGACATTTTTTTATGAATTTGGTGATAAATCTTAGTTTGGATATTTTTATTTTGATGTTTTCGTTTATGACTTATATGTGTGATTGTTGATAAACATTATTGCTGATGTTTTTTGGATAAACACTATTGCTGATATTTTTTGGATAAACACTTTTGATGAAAACAAGTGGAACAATCGGATGAATACACACTCTTACTCATTTAATTTCACGTTTTAGGAAAAAATTCTTAAAACGCAAGAGATACTTCCTAAATTTGATAAAGTCTTCCTAAATTTTGTATAAAAAGTGACTAATAATCTAAATTAAGTAAAGATTTATTAATATTAAGAAAACGTTTCCTAAATAAAATAATTAAATAAAAAAATAAAACTAAAAATTGCAATTATGCAAATTGAACCTTAGACAGTTGGATAAGAGAAAGAGTGTGTAACCAATATGCTGATGTAACTAATCAACATATAATATTTTGTTTAATATATATATACAATATTTTAAGTAAAATAACAAAAGCTTTATAATAGCTCTGGAGGAGGATTGAATCTTGGACACATATTAGTAGAGAAAGAGTGTGTAACCAATGTGATACTATAGCTAATCAACATATTACATTTTATTTAATATATATACATTCATGCAATTAAAATAGCAAAAATTTTATTTGGGAAGGGGATCGAACTTTGACTAAAATTAAGGATATTTTGGTATTTTTTATTTGTTAAAATACTATTTGTGTGAGTTTTTAAATTGAGTGCTATTATTGACACTAAAACTTTATTTAGTGTTAATCTAGGGTATTTCTCAAATTATATTTGTATGAATTCCGTAACAGTTATTGTGAGATTTAAGTGGAAAAGTACAATTAAAATAAAATAATAATAATAATGTTTGGAATTTTTTAGAATTCATTATTTCATATAAGGGATTTGTACACTGCAATTAGAATTGTTTTGTTTATTATTAAGTGTGTGTTCATGAGTCTTTATTTACTGGAAATTTTGTCACTAAAAATAAGAATATTAAACAAATTAATATTGAATTAAACAAATTAATAATGAATTAAAAAATTAAATGGATTAAAAACATCATTAAAATGCCGTAAGACAAATGAAATGAAAATTTTGCATAATAAAATATGAGTGTTTAATAGTGCATCATATTGTCTTACGGATTAATAATGTTTTGTTGGTTTTTTAATTAAATTTGGATAATTATGTTATGAAATATTAACACAATATAAAGATATTTTATCCATTAAATTTTAATTTTTATATTTTTTTATAATATGTTAGTAAACAAAGTGGTTTTATTATACTAAATATAAATATTAAAATGGTAAAAGTTCATCGATTGATCATGATTAGAAAATATTATAAATGACATAACAATATGACTGATCAATTGTTTTATTAGCTATATTTTGAGAGATTATCCAATAGTAAATCATATGATATAGTTAGTAATATGAAAAGAATTAATTATTTTTTATTATAGTAAATAGTATGTATACCGAAAGTTAACATAATTATTTGATTTTATGTGATATGATTAATTGTTAAAAAATAAATTTAACATCGTTAAAAAGTGGTTATATTTAAAGTTTTATCCAAAGTTTTTTGAAGTCATGCTTTAAAATGTTAAAGTTGTTGAATTTGTATACAAAGTATTAATGGTTAAGCATGTATAAATGTTTGCAGTTTCATCAAATTTGTACGCATTTGTTATCTCTATCATGAAGTTCAGTGGACTCAATTATGGAGAATGGTCAGAACAGATCTGATTTTATATTGGGTATTATGGCACTCTACCTTGCAATCCTAACAGATGAGGCACCCTCAGCCATTACAAATGATAGTTACGAAATTGAAAAGACTCGATATGAGAGACTAACAAAAGTGTATTTGAACCTTATGTGGATGATGATGGTGGAAAGTATTAAACCATCTATGCCTAACAGAGAGAAAGCAAGGGAATTGATACAAAAATTAAGGAGTGTTCACAATCGGATTTGGCTGAGCTTAGTACAAAAAAGTTTGACTGGTTTCAACCAATCCATGATCATGTTACACATATATCAACTTGGTAGCATAGTTAATAGCCATGGGAATGGAAGTTTATGAGCAATTTTTTTGTCCAATTCATTGTGTATTCTCTACCCATTGAGTTTATCCACTTCCAGGTAAACTACAAGACCATTAAAGATAAATGGAAATTTAAGGAATTAAAGGCTATGCGGGCTCAAGAGGAAGGGAGATTAAAGAAAATGAATGATCAAGTTGTAAATCTCGTAGGTTTTGAAAGTGCCAACAGCTATAAAAGAAAACCGAGTAAAAAGGACAACAAGGAAGGATAAAGCTTTTGTGAAAGGACCTGAATGCAAAATCCATAAAGAGATGAAGTGTTTCTTTGCAAGAAAACAGACATTTCAAGAAAGATTTTCTGAAAAAAAGGCATGGTTTGACAAAAAATGTAAACATCATGGTTTTGTTTACTCTGAATTGAATCTTATACAAGTGTCTAATACTATTTGGTAGTTAGATTATGGTACTACTACACATGTAATCTCATTTTAAACATGGATTCAATTCAATCCAGCCCATATGAAGAGCTGAACAATACTTGTTCATGGAAAACAAGATGAAAGCACGAATTGAAGGCAATAAGAATTATAGTTTGATTTTAGACACTCGGTATCATGTAAATCTTGAAAGATGATTCTATGTACCTGAATGTGTTAGAAATCTTGTTTCCGTAAATAAACTGGATAATTTAAGCTTTGTTTTTAAGAATCTACATGGTGTGTTCTCATTGTACCAAAATGATTATTTTTATGGTAGTGGTATTTTGTTTAATTCCTTTTATAAGTTCAGTTTTGATGCAAAATTTTCCGAATCATTATTTTATTTGAAAGTCGAGGTATTAAACGTAGTGCATGAAATGAAAGTTCTGTTTTATTATGGCATCAAAGATTAGATCATATTTCCAAAAAAAGAATTATGAGGTTGGTGAAGAATGAAATTCTTTCTCCATTGGATTTTACTGATCTAAATGTATGTGTAGATTGTATTAAAAGAAAGCAAACTAAATATATAATAAAGAAAACAACCACAAGGAGAACTCAGTTTCTTGAGTTAATACATATCGATATATGTGGCCCTTTGGATGCTCTTTTTTGGAGCAGTGAAAATTATTTTATTACCTTCATCGATGATTGCTCACGTTGTGGATATATATATAATTTCATGAAAAGTCCAATTGTGTGAATGCCATAGAAGTTTTCATTGACAAAGTGGAAAGACAATTAGAAAAAAGAGTAAAAATTGCGAGATCCAATAGAGGTGGTGAAATTTATGGAAAACTCAATGAAAATAAACAATTTCTAGGTCTATTTGCAAAGTTACTTGAAAGTAAATGTATTTGTGCACAATATAAAATGCTTGGTATTCCTTAGTAGCTGAGAGGCGGAATCGTACTTTAATGGATATGGTCAGGAGCATGTTAAGAAATTGGTCTTGACCCCTTTCATTGTGGGTATATACATTAAAAATTGTAATGTATGTGTTGAACCGGATTCCTATTCTAAAACCCCTTATGAACTATGGACAGAAAGAAAACCTAATCTAAGGCATCTACTTGTCTGGGATTTTCAACCAAAAATAAATTTGTATAACCTACATGAAAAGAAATTTAACTTTAGGACCATCATTGGATTTTCATTGGTTATCTTGAAAAAATAAAAGGGGTGTATATTTTACTTTTCTAACCATAGTACGAGAATAATGGAGACGGATAATGCTAGGTTCATTGAGAACGATCAAACTAGTGGGAGTGGTGAACCATGAAAAATGGACATTCGAGAAGTCCATGTTGATGTTCCTTCACCTATCGTTGCACATGAGGTTGTTGTTTTTATTTTTGCATCACAGTTAAATAATGCAATAGAACAACATAATAATGTACCAACTCCATTTGTGAAAAATCAATTAATGAACCAGTTACAATTCAAGAAAAATAATAGTGTACCACAAGCACCATTAAGGCGATCTGGAAGAGAAAGAAAATATATTATTTTAGATGGTTATATGGTTTATGCTATTGAAAATGAATGTGGCTTAAGAATTGATGAACATCCGAGCTCATTCCAAAAAACATGCATGGAAAATGACAATTTTGAAAAGTGGTTGATTGCCACGAAAAATAAATAAATCTATGAATGATGACAAAATATGAGACTTAGTAAAATTGCGTAACGGTTTCAAAACCATTGGTTCTAAATGGATTTTTAAAACTAAACGTGACTCAAAAAGTAACATTGGAAGATACAAGAATCATCTTGTTGCTAAAAGTTTCATCCAAAATGATGGTATTGACTATAAAGAGACCTTCTCTCCAGTTTCAAAAAAGGATTCTGTAAGGACTGTTTTGGCTTTGGTGGCTTATTATAATCTTGAGATTCACCAAATGGATGTAAAAACTATCTTTCTTAATGGAGAGCTTGAGGAAGAAGTATATGGTCACAGAAAAAATATATATATATGGTGTGTAAGCTCAAGAAATCAATGTATGGACTCAAAGAAGCTTCTCAATATGGTATTTAAAATTTAATGATATCATTATTTCATACGGTTTCGTAGAGGTCATCTTGGATCAATGTATCTACATTAAAGTCAATGGGAGAAAATTTATGATTTTGATATTATATGTTGATATTTTGCTTCCTAAAAACGACATGTGCATGTTGCATGATATAAAGAAGTATCTCTCTAAGAACTTTGAAATGAAAGATATGAGTGAAGCGTCCTATGTGATCGGAATAGAAATATTTCGAGACAGAGCATAAGGATTGTTGAGTTTGTTTCAGAAAAGATATATCAATAAGATTTTAGAGAGATATACAATGGATAAATGCTCTACAAAGCTCCAATTCATAAAGGAGATAAGTTCAATAAAATACAATGTCTTAGAAATGAATTGGAGCATCAGAAAATGGAAAGAATTCCACATGTATAAGTGATTGGGAGTATGAACTATGTTCAAACATGTACTCCTCCAAATACTAGCTTTGCGGTTGGTATGTTGGGTTGATATCAAAGTAATCCCAAAATGAATCAATGTAGAGCTGCAAAAAGGTTTTCAGGTACTTGAAAGGCACTAAAGATCACATGTTTAACATACAGAAAATCTGATCACTTAGAAGTCTTTGAAAATTCAGATCATGCCGGATGCGTTGACAACAGAAAATGGACGTTTGGCTATTGTTTTCTATTAGTTGAGGGATCAGTATGATGGAAAAGTGAAAAGCAGTCTGTTTGCTACTTCCACTATGGAAACCGAATTTTTGGCATGTTTTGAGGTCGTAATTCACATATTTTGGCTTTGAAACTTTATTTCAGGACTTAAAATTGTCGACATTATAGCGAGGCCGCTGAGAATCTATTTTGATAATTCCGCAGCTATCTTTTTTTCAAACAATGATAAATACTCGAACGGTCCTAAGCACATGGAGTTAAAATACTTGTCCGTCAAAGAAGAAGTACATAAATGTATAGTGTCCTTTGAGCATATACATACGTATACATGAGACTACCACCCAAGATATCGTATGAATCACTGGAGAGCTGCAAAGAAGGTTTTTAGATACTTGAAAGACACCAAAGAGCACATGTTTAACATACAGGAAATCTGATCACTTAGAAGTTTTTGGAAATTCAGATTCAGATTATGCCGGATGCGTTGACAGCAGAAAATCGACGTTTGGCTATTATTTTTTATTAGTTGAGGGAGCAGTATGATGGAATGGAAAGCAGTCTGTCATTGCTACTTCCACTATGGAAACCAAATTTTTGGCATGCTTTGAGGCCAAAATTCACACATTATGGCTACGAAACTTTATTTCAGGATTTCAAATTGTCGATATTATAGTGAAGCCGCTGAACATCTATTTTGATAACTCCGCAACTATCTTCTTTTCAAAGAATGATAAATACTCGAACGGTCCTAACCACATGGAGTTAAAATGCTTGTCCGAAGTACATAAATGTAGANAACACTAGGGTATTCTACAACAACCAGGCCGTGGCTCATCCCATACAAGCTGTTTGTTCCCTTGACCTCTTGCCATCTAGTCATCAAACATTCCTTGGAAAGATTGAACAAAGTCAGATTCCAAGGACTTATGAAGAAGCTGAGAGCAAGAAAGAATGGTTAGATGCAGTAAGAGATGAGAAGGGAGCTATGGAAAAGGAATCATACATGGGATATACAAGAACTTCCCAAAGGCAAGAAGGCTATAAGTTCCAAGTGGGTGTTCACCATCAAGTATAAGAGCAATGGGGACATAGAAAGGTACAAGGCACGTCTAGTTGCAAGAGGTTTCACTCAGACATATGAGAGGACTATACTGATACATTTGCACCGGTGGCTAAGCTACACACTGTAAGGGTTGTTCTTTCACTAGCTACGAATCTGACTTGGGACTTATGGCAAATGGATGTCAAGAACGCATTCTACAAGGAGAACTTGAAGAGGAAGTGTATATGACTCCACCACCAGGCCTTGAAGACTTTTGCAAAGAGGGACAGGTTCTAAGACTTAGGAAGGCAATATATGGGTTGAAGCAGTCACAAAGGGCCTGGTATCACAAATTAAGCTCCACACTTACTGATAATGGGTTTAGGAAATCCCATTCAGATCATACTTTGTTCACTCGTCAAAACCCCAAAGGAATCCTGCGGTCTTGGTTTATGTGGATGACCTTATCATCACAGGAGATGATAAGGAAGGAATTCATTCCACAAAAGCCTTCTTAAACAGATCATTTGACATCAAGGATCTTGGAGAGTTGAAATACTTCTTGGGTAGTGAAGTGTGTCGGTCTCAGGAAGGGCTCTTTCTATCCCAAAGAAAGTATGCTCTTGATCTGTTGACAGACACGGGAAAGCTTGGGGCTAAACCGGCCAAAACTCCTCTTGAAGATGGCTACAAGGTCACCGGAAAGGGGGAGAAAGCTGATGAGTTATTTAAGGATGTTTCTCAGTATAGGAGACTAGTTGGGAAGCTGATCTACCTCACCCTCACACGACCAGACTTGTGGTTTGCTGTGAATCAAGTAAGTCAACATATGCAAAAGCCTACTGTATATCATTGGAGCATGGTAGAAAGGATCCTTAGATACATCAAAGGATCTCCTGGTCAAGGTATATGGATGGGCAAGAATGGGAACACTGAGATTGTCGGGTATTGTGATGCGGATTGGCTGGTGATAGGGTGGATAGGAAATCAACCACTGGGTATTGCACCTTCGTTGGTGGGAACTTAGTCACTTGGAAGACTAAGAAGCAGAAGGTGGTATCATGTTCTAGTGCTGAAGCAGAATATAGGGCTATGAGGAAGCTGACAAATAAAGTAACTTGGCTCAAAGCACTCTTGAAAGATTTCGGTATTGCACAACCAGGGCCAATTACCTTCCATTGTGATAATCAGGCAGCCATTCACATAGCTTCAAACTCAGTGTTTCACGAGAGGACCAAGCACATAGAGATCGACTGCCATAAGGTTAGGGAGAAAGTTCAAGATGGGACCATTCTGCCATGTTATACAAGGAGTGAAGACCAACTAGCTGACATCTTCACAAAGGCAGCAAGTCTCAAAGTTTGCAAGAACATCTTTAGCAAACTTGGGCTTTTTGATTTATCACACCCATGATCAAAGGTCTCCTAATCCAAGAGCAACACACTCTTTTTCCCTTATTAAGGTTTTGTCCCAAGTGGTTTTCCTTAATAAGGTTTTTTAATGAGGTGTTGCCTTGGGTTCCCAAGCTTAAGACTTTAGGGTGATTCCAAAGTCTTTAGCTTGAGGGGGAGTATTGACATAGGAAAATCAAATAAGACCTATCTTGACCTACATGGCAAGTGTGAGCACGAAAATTCAGTTTGAATAACAAGGGAAATGAAAAAGGATGGGTCATTATTAACCACATGGTTGAAATGGTTAAATAGCTACCTTGGGAGAAGAATCAAGGTGAAAAAGTCATGCCCATGCTGCACACAGTCTTGGCAACCACACCAAACAGTCATGCCCATGCTTCACACAGTCTTGGCAACCACACCAAACAGTCATGCCCATGCTGCACACAGTCTTGGCAACCACACCAAACAGTCATGCCCATGCTGTCTCCTCTCTTCTCATTGGTTGTTGAAAAGCTCCTCCTCTATTCAAACTCATCCACAAGTTTGAATTCGTTTTCTTTTGTGTTCACATTGTAAATCCTCTATAAAAGGGCTGTAAAGACTCAATGTATAATATACTCTTAGGAGATTCTTCTACATAAGTCTAAGTCATTTCTCATTTTCTCATACTTCTCTTTGAGTTTTCAGATTCAATTCTTCACATTTCTCCTCTATAATCTCAATATTCTTACAAATGGTGTCGTTGATGTCTTATCATCAGGGAAATACTACAAATACGAACCATTTATTCTCAGTACGTACGTTTTTGGTAATAATTTACTATATATTTTTCTTACAAATTTAGAAGTAATTTATATTTCAATACGTACGATATATCAGCATCTCAAGCAGATCAAGTTTGTTATATTCCCTATCCACACACTAAATCATCATCAAAACATACATGGCTCAATGTTTTGAAAGTTAATCCAAGATCTAACATTTTGGGGAAATACAAAAACAAAGACGAGATTGGCCTTTTGCAACAAGAAAATGATGAAGACGTAATGCATGTTAAAGAGATAGAGGTAGATCGGTTGGTCGATACAGTTAACCATACTGAAGAAATTGATTTCGATGTCGGAGATACGGAACTAGAAGATGAATTTCAATGTAATATTTCATCTTCAGATGATGATGAGAACGAAGAAATGTAATAAATATAGTTATGCTATGTATTTTGTACATATGATTTTCATATAATTTAATGTATTACCAATATCGATATATATATAGATTTTTTAAGTAATTGAGACTGATTTGCCACCACTTTGCAACTGCATTGGCAATGTGGTCGCATTTCAGTCACAAAAATTTAATGTAGTCGCAAATCAGTCGCTAATTAGCGACTGATTTGCGACTACAATCTAAAAATTTGATGTGCAGTCGCAAATCAGTCGCTAATTTGCGACTGATTTGCGACCACATATGGTTAATTCACATTTTCCCTAAGTATTTTCTACATTTAAAACTTGTATTTCTATTCTATAAGACTACTAACCATTAGAAGTGATAACATATATTGAAAACCATATTTTTAATGATTTCATATTTAGATAACATTTGGAATGTATATAAAAGTATAAGGTTAAGTAAATTTGTTAAGGATTTAGGTAAGTTATTTGAAAATTTGGGAAATGTTATTGTTTTCATAGTAATTGAAATTTTTATAACTTATAATTAATGACTCAATCTTATATAATTATATGCATTCCTCAAAATCTCAAAATTTAGGGTTTAGGGTATTATTTGCGACTGATTTGCCACCACTTTGCAACTGCATTGGCAATGTGGTCGCATTTCAGTCACAAAAATTTAATATAGTCGCAAATCAGTCGCAAATCAGTCGCAAACTACCTTACAAAACTTCTCAAAAACACTTCCTAAACACTTTAGAAAAACACTATTTCTATAAATGGCAAGTGGTGGTAGGTCGTTGAGAGGTCGTGGAAGACGATCTTTCGGATCGTCTTCCAGCCGAGGAACCTCTTCGGCCTCCTCGAACCCTTCACCATCCGCTAATAGAGCGGCATCGCGGCTCCCTCCGCAATACAATTTTGTTCCTCATTCCGTTCCTGAAACCCAAACACCTCCACGGTTTCAGGAATCGGATGAACATGAGGACGAACAAATTCCCGATTGCGAAATGGGAACGGATGAACAAACTATCACTCTTGATAGTTTGTTACAAACTCCGGGCCGCGAACAGTATTTGACTGTGCTTTCTCCAGATGCGGCTCCGAATACAACGTGGTAAGCATGTTTATTAATAGCTAATTTTTAATAAATATTTATTAAAATTTAAATTATATTAATATAATTTTACATTTTTGTAATAAATATTAGGTTTGACCGCGATAACGGGTCTATTACTCGTCAAATCGCAAAAATTTTGAAAAATAAGTTTGACGGTCCGTACTACAGTTGGACCGTCGTACCTCCTGAGAGGCAGGAGAAATATTTTATAGAATTTGCGGTAAGTATTTTTTTATATTGTGTAAATATTTAATAAAATATAAAAATATATACTAATATTTTTTAACTCAATTTCAAGCAATCGTACATCTGGGATCCTCTGATCACCTCGGTGGTACGAAAAGAGTTCGAGGCCGTCTGCGTAAGGCGGATGAAAAGGATGGTGAGCACGGTTCATACAACCGGAAAACGTCCCAGATGGATTTCCCCAAGTTTATACAATATTATGACAGTACATTGGGCAACCGAAACATCTACCGAGAGGAGTACGAAATCCTCTCATAACCGCAACTCCGCTCGGGACGGTCTTGGCCCGCATAAACATTTATCGGGCCAAAAATCCTACATTCAAGTCCAGCAGGAAATGGTAAGTAAAATTTTTTTTTTCATATTATTATGTTTTCTCATAATTAAATAATATTTTAATATCTGTGAAGGAACATAATTTGGGACGACCAGTCTCAATAGGTGAGGTCTTTATAAAGACTCACACAAGATCGGATGGTTCGTATGTAGATTTGAAAGCAAAACAAATCTGTGAAGCATACGAACGAAACATCCAAGAGAAGATGGCGATCATGGAGGTCGATCCAACAGAAACATCCGATGGAACCTCCCGTCCAATTGAGCTGACTCAAGCACAGAAGAATGAGATCTTCTTACAGGTAAAAAAAAAATTTCAAACTTTTTCCTTTTTACATATTTTCCTAATTACAAAATAATTACTTTTATTATATAATTTACGTTTTCATAATTTTATAGTCATCTGTTCCTGATGAACGAGGCCGTCTTTATGGACTCGGTAGCCTCAACCGCGTACAGTCTACGGGTAGAAGTAGTGGGGTACAAACCCATTCACCCGAGTACGTTATTCTTCAAGAACAAAACGCGTTGATTAAAGCACAAAACGCGGAGAAGAAAGAAAAATATGAAAAGATTGAAGAGCTGAACAGAGAAAACCAGAAGAAGATCTCGAGCTTGGAGATGCTCCTCGGATATATCCAACGGACGGATCCTGCATTCGCCTCCTTATTGCGGGATAACGATTGTACAGGGGAACCATCGATGGCTCCGCCAACCACCCCATTTTCGCCATCAGATTTCCAATTTCCGCCACCGGACAATTAGAATTTCTTTTTATGTATTTAAAAATTTTCTATAATAAATGTTAAATTTTAAATTTGTACATTTTTTAATTCAATATTTAGTTTACATATTTTTTTCATTTATTATTATAAAATTTTTAATTTATTAATAAAAATTAATAAATATTCTAATAAATATTATAATAATATTTTAAACGAATTATATTAATAGTTAATCTAAATTATTTTATTAATATTTCTAATTTCAAATAATTATTTTTATTATTGAAATTAATTTTCTAAATTATTATTGAAATTTTAATTTTTAAATATTATTTTACATTTTTTAAAATAATTTAAAAAATATTAATATTATATTTCACTAATATACGAAATTATTTTAGTAGTAAAAATATATATTTTTTTAAATTATTAATTATATTATTTCAATAATAAAAATAAAAAATATATTAATATTTTTTTTTAAAATCTAATTACGGTGTAGTCGCAAATTAGTCTTAAATCAGTCGCAAGTTTTGCCACCGATTTGCGACTCCTTTGCAACTGCGAGCTACGTGCAGTCGCAAATCAGTCACAAATTTTTGTGACTGATTTGCGACTGCGGTTCACCTGTGGTCGCAAAACAGTCACACATTTTTGTGACAGATTTGCGACTACGTTGCACCTGTAGTCGCAAATCAGTCACAAATATTTGTGACTGTTTTGTGACTGCGTTTCTCCTGTAGTCGCAAAACAGTCACAAATATTTGTGACTGTTTTGCAACTGCGTTTCTCCTGTAGTCGCAAAACAGTCACTGTTTTTTGTGACTGATTTGCGACTACGGTTCACCTGCAGTCGCAAAACAGTCACAAAAAACAGTGACTGATTTGCAACTGCGGTTCCACCGTTGTCGCAAATCAGTCACAAAAATTTGCAACTGTTTTGCGACTACAAATTTAGCAACCACAACAGTAGTCGCAAAACAGTAGCAATATTTGTTACGGAAATTCAGTGGCAAATTAGTCGCAAAAAAGCGACCACGGTTGTGGTCGCAAATTAGTCGTAAAATACCCACTATGACCGTGGTCGCAAATCAGTCGCAAAATTGCGACTGATTTGCGACTAATTTTTTTTGCGACTATTATTTTGCGACCACATCACGTAGTCGCAAAGTAGTCGCAAAATATAGTTTTGCGACTACTTTGCGACCACTTCCGTGGTCGCAAAACGGCTGTTTTCTTGTAGTGAGATCAGTAAAGGAGTACTACGAGGAGTTTGAAAGGCTAAGGAACAGGCTGGAGCTCAATGACGATGAGGAGGCATTGATGGCCGAATTCTTGGATGGATTGCAAGAGAGGATAAGCCGAAAAATGGAGAGACAAATCTACAACGATTTTAAAGACTTGTTCCACCTCTCTGTCCAGGCTGAGCAGCACATCAGGCATAAGAGCCAAGACCTATGCAGCAAGCCTAAGACACCTTGGGCACCAAGCATTGGCACCAAGCCCATAGACAAGGGAAAGAGTATAGAAATCAAATCACAGTTCAAGAGCAAGCTTGCGGAGCAAACCCGTGACCAGAGAGAGTCTAGTAAGTCTTCTAACCCTCAGAGATCATGTGACATCACTTGTTTTAAGTGTAGGGGTCGCGGTCACATCTCAAGGGAGTTTCCAAACAACCGAGTCATGCTGATCACGGAAGCTGGAGAGTATGAATCTCAAGATGAAGAGGACTTTGAACCAGAAGAAGAATACGGTGACATTGAGTACCCTGATGTGGGGGAAGTGCTGGTCACTAGACGCATCCTAAGTGCAATGGTAGACCCCTCCGAGACCATTCAAATGGAGAACATCTTCCACAGCCGGTGCACCATCAAGGGCAAGGTATGTAATCTCATCATAGATAGTGGTTCTTACAATAATTTGGCTAGTGCGTATATGGTTGATAAGCTAGGTCTAGAGAAGACAAGGCACCCCCGGCCATATAGATTGAGATGGCTAGATGACAAGGTGGAGCTCAAGATCCATAAGCATGTAACCGTGTCATTCAGTGTGGACAGATAGCAGGACCAGGTAGTTTGTGATGTGGTACCTATGCAAGCTGGCCATCTTCTGCTAGGAAGGCCATGGCAGTTTGACAAGTAGACAAAGCATGATGGCCGAACCAATCTCTACACATTTGTGCACGATAAGAGAAAGGTCAGCCTAGCTCCTCTCACACCTGCCCAGGTACACGAGCTACAACAGCAAATGAGTAAGGAAAAGAAACTCATTAAGTCTAATTTTCTCATTCAACTGAGTCATGTCCGGAGAGCTTTAGCCTCAAAGGACTTAATGTTACTAATGATTCAAAGAGGTTTTGAATGTAGAGAGAAAGAACAGGTAGAGCTACCTTCTGAAGTAGCAGCCCTCCTTGACAAATTCCAGGATGTATTCCCTGAGGAGATACCAATAGGTTTGCCTCCCCTACGCGGCATAGAGCACCAGATCGACCTCGTGGCTGGAGCAGCCTTACCCAATCGACCAGCCCATCGGATAATTCCAGAGGAGTCCAAGGAGCTTGAGAAGCAGGTTAAGGAGCTCCTGGAGAAAGGCTATGTTTAAGAAAGCCTCAGTCCATGTGCCGTACCAGTGCTGCTAGTACCCAAGAAGGATGGGACTTGGTGAATGTGCGTAGACTGCCGAGCAATCAACAACATCACAGTCAAGTACCGGCATCCTATACCATGGCTGGACGACATGCTAGATGAACTGAGTGGAGCCACCGTCTTCTCCAAGATAGACCTCAAGAGTGGATGAATGAAAGAGGGTGATGAGTGGAAGACTGCTTTCAAGACAAAGCAAGGGCTCTACGAGTGGACAGTCATGCCATTTGGCTTGACCTATGCCCCAAGCACCTTCATGCGCCTTATGAACCAAGTTCTTAGGGCGTATATCAGTAAGTTCGTAGTGGTTTATTTTGATGATATACTAGTTTACAGTACGTGCCTACAGGAACACCTCACACATCTTGAGATGGTACTTAAAACCCTTTGACAAGAAGAGTTTTATGCCAATCTCAAGAAGTGCACATTTTGTTCCTGACAAGCTTGTTTTCTTAGGCTTTGTTGTAAGTTCATAGGACTTACATGTTGATGAAGAAAAGATTCGAGCCATACAAGAGTGGCTAACACCGAGCAACATCAGCCAAGTGAGGAGCTTCCACGGTCTGGCCAGCTTCTACAGAAGATTCGTGTCCAACTTCAGCAGCATTGCCTCACCACTAACAGCAGTAGTGAAGAAGAACATGGGGTTTAGCTGGGGAGAAACTCAAGAGAAGGCATTCCAGGCCTTGCACGATAGCCTCACGCATGCACCAGTGCTAGTCTTGCCCGACTTCAACAGGACATTTGAAATGGAGTGTGATGCCTCTTGAATAGGCATAGGAGTAGTACTAACCCAAGAAGGAAGGCCAGTGGCATACTTCAGTGAGAAGTTAGGTGGGGCCTCACTGAATTACCCCATCTATGACAAGGAGCTATATGTCCTAGTCCAAGCCTTGGAGACTTGGCAACATTACTTGTTGTCCAAGTAGTTTGTGATCCACACTGATCACGAGACTCTCAAACACCTCAGAGGGCAAACCAATCTCAAGAGGAGACATACCAGGTGCATGGAGTTTATAGAAACATTCCCTTACGTCATCAAGTACAAGAAGGGTAAGGATAATGTGGTAGCCGATGCACTATCAAGACGGTTTGCTTTGATATCTACCATGGAAACAAAGGTCGTAGGATTCGAGCACATCAAAGACCTGTATAAGGATGATCCTGACTTTGCTGAGAGCTACAAGGAGTGTGGCACAGGGAGTCATGGCAAGTTCTACATCCATGATGGGTTCTTGTTCCGGGAAAGAAGGTTGTGCATACCACAAAGATCTCTACGAGAGCTTATCACCCGAGAAGCTCATGGAGGAGGTCTTATGGGCCACTTTGGTGTTGACAAGACACTAGTAGTGGTCAAGGATCACTTCTACTGGCCACACATCAAGAGGTCAGTAGAAGCCCATTGTGCAAGGTGCATCACTTGCAAGAAGGTGAAGTCCCGAGTGCACCCTCACGGGTTGTATCTCCCTCTGCCCATACCTACACATCCATGGGTGGACATTTACATGGACTTCGTTCTAGGACTGCCCAAGATCAACCATAAAGATGCTATCTTTGTAGTGGTGGACCGATTTTCCAAGATGGCACATTTCATCCCATGTGCCAATGTTAATGATGGCACACAAACAGCCGAACTGTTCTTCAGTGAGGTAGTGCGACTTTATGGAGTGCCTAGGACCATCGTGTCAGATAGAGACACCAAATTTCTCAGCCACTTCTGGAGGATCCTCTAGAGAAAGCTAGGCACGAAGCTGCTCTTCTCTATCACCTGCCATCCTCAAACCGATGGCCAAACTGAAGTAGTCAACCGGACATTGTCGACTCTTCTTAGAACCACACTAGGGAAGAACCTCAATACATGGGTGGAGTGCCTACCATTCATAGAGTTTGCGTACAACCGAGTAGTACATTCAGCCACAAAGAAGACCCCTTTGAAGTGGTCTACGGTTTCAACCCTCAAACACCTTTGGAGCAAACACCACTACCACCATCAGAGATGACCAACCTCAATAGAGCATATAAGGCAAAGTTCATCAAGAAGATACACCAGAAGGTAGCAGAGAACCTGGAGAAGAGGACTGGGCAATACGTGACTCAAACCAACAAAGGGAGAAGAGAGATGATTTTTAAACCAGGCGATTGGGTGTGGCTACATCTACAGCAAGAGAGGTTCCCCAACCTAAGGAGTTCCAAGCTGGCCCCAAGAGCAGATGGACCATTCAGAGTGCTGGAGAGGATCAACAATAACGCCTATTGGATTGAATTTCCAGGTGAGTTTAATGTGTCTAACACATTCAATGTGACTGAAAAGGAGGAATCAAAGTTGTGTAGAATGTGACAGCTCAATAGCTCAGAAGTCTTAGTCTGATATACCCTTTGGAAAGAAGAAAAGTGTGTGTTTAGCTATTAAAGCCATCAACCTTTATGGATTTGTTAAGGTACTGAATTTTCAGAATGGATCTACAAGATTTTGATGTCAAGATTTGTTGTGCACCTGGAAATCAGTGGAGCATCAATTGGGTCAAGTTAATAAGCATAACGATAAGAGATGATAGAGCTTTGATGAGACAAAACAATGTTTAAAATTGGTTTGGGTCTTGCAATTATCTCTGAAATTAGATTTATTTGAAGCTGTGATATGTGATTTATCCGCTTTGATGATGTTTTTAGCTTAGTTGTGACATCAAGCAAGGGGAGAAAAGGGAAAGGATTTTGAGTGCAGACATATATGAGATTTGATAACTCGGTTGATCATACTTTGTAGTTGATAATTTTTGTTCATTGTAGTTGATTTTGTCTGATGTAGTTGGTGCAATCAATAACTATGTATGTTGTTTATTGATTGTAAGATCATCTGATGTAGTTCGTCATTTTATGTTGTAGTGACAAAACAGTTTAAGCCGAACACATGGTTGATGCAGTTGATGTGGTTGTGTTGTAGTGATCAAAACAGTTCACAATCAAACACATGGTTGATGCAATTCGTTTGATTGGTGCATATTGTGGTTCAATTAATTGAAAGTTTATGTAATGCACTTGGAGAAATTGTGTTCTATATCTAACTCTTTTTATATGTTGCTTGAATGTCAAACTAAGCTAAAAGGAGGAGGTAGAAGATGACCGATCATGTGAGTTAAGCTACGATTAATATGGAGATATGAAGTAAGATTTTGAGTTATGAGGGAGTTGTTGATTTGGTTGCAGTAATGATTTGATGCTTGAGTTATAAACCTCAGTCATCAAAGGAAAGATTGTTAGTTGTATTGTTTCCTGAGGTATGTATCTGATTGAAGGTGAGTTTGAAGATATGTAGTAGTTGTTGTGTGGTAGAGTTCTACAACTCAGTCATCAATGGGGAGATTGTTGATGTATTGCTTACTTAGTTGAGAAGCTATTACACAAAGATATACAACTACTACATCATGATGTGTTACATCTATCGTGTCACAACCACAAATATTTGATGTGAAACTTGTGTTGTGATATTGATTGTGGGATTGAGCTCTACAAGACATTCATAAAGGAGGAGATTGTTGGTGTTATGATGACTGATATATGGAGATGTCGAAACAAAGCAGAACATAGTAGGACTCAGATACTAGACAGATGAGATGGAGAATGTTATGCAAGTGCTGATACAACAGAGACTGAGATAGTTCTTGATTCGAATGTTTGATATAATGTTATCAAGATAGAATGTAGTATCAAACGCAGAGTTGATCCATACATTGGACATATGAGATAGAGTATGTTTTGTAAGTGTTGATACAACAAGGCTGACGCCGTACTTGATGAAATAACTGACACAATCAACAATATAGAACAAAAGTATGATAGATGATTATAGTGGGATAGACATTAACTTAGAGCAGAGGATGTATCAGAGAAGTCTGACATGTCAGAGTATGCATCAGACAAGGTTTTGAGATCTGATGCATCAGAATATATATCAAATGACGTATCAGAAAGCAAGGATTTGATGTGATGTAATTACTGATGTGGCAAGGGGCATGCTGAGCTGAAAAGAGTTGTTGGGATATCAAATATCCAATACAACATACCGAGCATAGACTTGAAGGCATCATAAGATGTATCAGACAACATAACATGAAGCAAGAACTTGATGTGGCGCAATGGCTGACGTGGCAAGTGGCTTGCTGAGCTGTTATGAGGTTGCAAGACATATATTCTCTGCAACAGATTTGGCAAGTAATTAAACTTAGAACACAAGTTGTATCTATCAATTATGGAAAATCAAATATTTTTGAAATGGATTTGGTAAGTAGATAAACTTGGAAAATAAGTTGTATCTATCAAAATCTTGTGAGGCTATCTCATGAAAACTTACGGTTACCGAGGGTATTGCTGAAAGGTGCAAACATGTGTCTAGCGTCGACCTATCAGAGAGACTAACATGATGAGATATCTGTCAGTTTTGTTGATGGTCTTTCTGTGGAATCTGCAGCCATTGAAGATGGTGATGCACTAGTGCATCTTGGTGGTAGTCAAAAATGTTGTGTGTGATATTGTTTCAACAGACCACATAGAAAAGAATGGTAGGCTTGTTTATGTTGTACCATATGCAATTGCAATTGGTTTCTTGTTCTAATAGATTTGTTTTTGTACTAGGTCTTGAGGATGTAGGTTGGAGAACCGAACCTCATGAAAAATCTATGTGTCTTTTTACTTTGTGCATCTGATTACTTTTATCATTACTCAAACATAGATATAGCTCAAAACTCAAACTTGCATCGATGACTAGGAATATGGTGATGTCCTCAATCGCCCATTCACAAGCCAAAGAGAACGCCTACACCGTCAGGAGCTGAACTATTGTCAAAAATATTGTCCTCTAGCCCTCTTTTGCCCAACACCATGAAGGCCGTCTTTCAAAAGAAAAGGAAGCAGCCTTACCATTGCTTCGAGCTAAGAATCTCTGAAGCTTCAAAGACTCAATAAAATTCCCATCTTCAAGAGCCCAAAATCATCGCTGAGGGGACCAATAAACAAAAAGTAAAGGAGGTGTGGAATTTTTCCGGTGTCGGTGGGTTGCCACAGTTGAAGGAGAAGCCCGATCTAAACACGATAGGGTACGCGGAAAGCTTTACTAAATATAAAGGAAGCATTTCACCAAATCATCAAAACCTCAAGCACCCAAAACTGAATTTGTTGTACTTGTGAATTAATGATGGAGTGTGTTATATTAGGTAAAAATCAGTTATTTCATACCCAAAGTATACTCGGATGTTCGATCTACACCTAAATTTTGGAGATGTGCAAAACCGTACATGAATTATAGTTAAATTCAAATTTCATATTTCCAAGTTCATATAGTATGCCAATTTATACATTCGCCGTAACGGGATTAGAATTTCATTAATGGATGCTGACGTGGCACCCATGTGGCATATGACTTGGCACAAACTCATTAAACCGTAGAAGCAGATGAAACGATTAAGATGCATGAAATGAGTTTGTGTCACGTCATCTTAGTGTGTGCCGCGTCATTTGAGTGTGTGCCACGCCATCTGAGTTTGTGTAGATGATATGGCAGATGATGTAGCAGATGACGTGGCCTCTACTTATATGGTTTAGTTAGTTTGTGTCATGTCATCTGCCACACGGATGTCATATCACCATCCGTTAACGGAATTCTAACTCCATTATGGCGAGTGTATAAATTGGGACATTATATTAACATCAGATATAGAATTTGAATTTAACTATAATTCATGTACGGTTTTACATAGCCCCAAAATTTAGGTTTAGATCGAACATTAGAGTATACTTTGAGTATGAAATTGCTGATTTTCCGTTATATTAGAAACAAAAATCAACGTTAATGATAATATTGGATATTAACATGCGCTACTGTGTGGGATATTTTTTTAGTATTGAAATTCGTATTTTTTTAGTATTGAATAGAAAAAATTCTTTTGCTATTGTGCGGGGTGTTTTGTTTTAGAATTTAATTTTGTTTAGAAAAAAACATTAAAGTGTTTTTAATCAAAATTTATATTTTTTTATTGTGATTATTTATAATTTTTGTGTTTATATTTTAAATTATTTATGGTTTCTCATTATTTAATTTATTTATTAATTTATAAGAATGAAAATCTTATATATTATTACATGTAAATTTTTGATCTTATGCTTACTTAATTTAGATGCGTTAGTACTTATAGTATAATTTTACAATTATATCATAATTATAAACATTTTTACAGTAGTTATATAATTATTATATAATAAGATTAACTAACAATATTTTGACTAAATTATATTTTTGTTCGAAACTATTTAAAATATTTAGTAGACATTTTTTACTTAGTATTTTTTATTTCTCACATTCAAAATTTCCTAATTTACATTTTTGTTTCAAATTATATAATAAGGAAATAATATACACTAGTGAATGTGTTTACTACATATTTGTATCTAAAACCGAGTTTGTCCACTTCTACAATAATTGTTCAGGTTAAATTATTACAGTAATGTAAATAATTATTAAAACTAAATAAAAAAAAACAAATAATAAAACACTTAAACGTCTAACTCAAACAGTCATTTCTTTTACTCTTTAAAAAAAAAAAGATAAGAATCAGATGGCGATTTATGATACTATAAAAATAGATTAATCGGTTCACGGGACAAATTCCGCAATGAAAAAATCGCAACGCCACAAAAGGTACGCATCCAATTATATGTTTCTGATTTTTAGGGTTTTTTAAGATTTTTTATGGTTTTTTAGATTTACAAAAAATTAAGAGTTTTTTTGTTATACTCAAATCATAGATTGCTAGAATTTGAAATAAGTTATTAATGTTGTAAATTTTATTGTAAAAACTTTGATATATGGAAAAAATCTATAAATCGATTGCTGAAAAACCTAAATATATGTGTTATATTGTGACAATCAATCGAACATTGAAGAAAACTGGTGGTTTATTAGTTTGGTTTAATGTTGGTACAAGGGTCTAATTGAGTATTGGTTGGGTTAATCAATTGGATCGGTTAGATTTTATTGTACCGGGTTCACCCGTATATAAGGTGAACGTGATTAGGGTTTTCGAGGGTGGATTCACTTCGGTTTTTGTTTTGCCTCCTTCTTCTTGGTTTCTCCGAAAACGGGTGTGAGAGATGAGAGGTGTGGGAGCTCGATTGAGCTGAATGAGTGTTAATCTTTAGGGAGAGATATCAGTTTGTGGTATCTTCTCTTCTTGGTGTGATTATGAACTCATTGAGATAGTGGATTGCTTGTGCCGTCAAGCCCAGACGTAGGGTTCTCTTTATGAGACCCGAACTGGTTAAATCGCGTTCTTGTTTTTCGTCTTTGTTAATATTCGATTGTGGCGTGTTATTATATTTGTAGATTCTGTGAGATCTAACAAATTTCGGGTTAAGATCTAAAGAAGGTGATATCGTCGGATGCTTGAATCTCAACAAAGTGGTATCAGAGCCACGGGAAAAAGCAAAGAAATGACGACCGCTAGAATAGAAGTTGACAGATTCGACGGGAAAGGAGATTTCTCGTTGTGGAAAAGAAGAATGCTTTCTCATCTGAGCGTTCTTGGTTTGAAAGATACATTAATCGATGTACCCAAACTGTCGATTAGTGAAGATGAGGAGACTGAGGCTGAGAAACAGAAGTGTATTGAGAATGAAACGGCAAGATCCAAAAGATGTGAAAAGGCGATGAATCTAATCTTTCTAAATGTTGGAGATCATGTGCTAAGGAAGCTGGATGCATACACTACAACATCATCTACATGGTCGACATTGGAAAGGTTGTATCTTTTCAAATCTTTGTCTAATCGTATTTTCTTACAACATAAGTTTTACACATTTAAGATGCAAGAATCACAGTCGATTGATGAAAATATTGATGATTTTTTTCAAATTGTATCCGATTTAAAAAATGTAAATGTTTCTGTTTCAGAAGAAGTTCAATCAATCTTGTTGCTTAGCTCTATGCCCTCATAATACAATCACCTTAAGGAGATATTGAAGTATGGACGAGAGACATTGTCTCTGGAAGAAGTTGCTGGAGCAGCAAGATCTAAAGAGATGGAGTTAAAGGAATCTCTTGGATCTCAAAAGGGAGGTGAGGTGTATGTAGCTAGAGGAAAGTCCGAGAAGAAGGATTTTAGCTACAAGTATGGCAATAGCAGATCTAGATCAAAGTCTGGATCAATGATAATGTGTTGGTACTGCAAGAAAGAAGGGCACATCAAGAAGGATTGCTTTCCACGGAAAAAGAAGTTTGAAAATGAGGACCATGGAGAAGCAACAGTAATGGTTGATAAAATCCGAGAGATATATGCTCTTACAGTATCCGAACAGAATCCTAAAGAGAAGTGGATCATAGATACGGGTTGCTCGTACATATGACATCTAGGAGAGAATGGTTCAGTGAATTCAAAGAGATAAAAGGAGGAGAAGTTCTACTAGCAGATGACAGATCGGTTATGGTTCCAGGAATAGGAACCATCAATATTAAAGCAAAAGGCGGATCAGTCAAGCAGCTGATAAATGTAAGGTATGTTCCATCATTAAAGAGAAATTTGATCTCAGTTAGTACTCTTGATTTACAGGGTTTTCGTAATGAGGGAGGAAGTGAGAAGACCAGATTCTTTAAGAATGGTAAGTTGGCTCTCCAAGGTATGTTATATGGGAGTTTATACCTTCTTGATGGTGAAATAGAATTAGATGTGTCTAATATAGCTGAGAATAAAGATGATACATCATTGTGGCATAGTAGGTTAGGTCACATGAGCATGAAAAATCTTAAGATCCTGGTTGATAAAGGTATTCTAGATAAGAATAAGATTAGCAACCTAGATTTCTGTGAGAGTTGTATTATTGGAAGGCTAAGAGGTTGAGCTTTAGTATTGGTAAGCATAATACTGATGAGGTTCTCAAGTATGTGCATGATGATCTGTGGGGTCCCCGAATGTCCATATCTCATTGTCTAGAAAACAATATTTCTTGTCTATAATAGACGATTATTCTAGGAAGGTATGGGTGTATTTTTTGACAGCTAAAAGTGAAGCTTTCAGTAAGTTTTGTGAATGGAAACTGCTAGTGGAGAATCAGGTGAATAGAAAAGTTAGATGTCTTAGAACCGACAACGGTTTAGAGTTTTGTAATACAGAATTTGATAATTTCTGTAAAAGTCAAGGCATAGAAAGACATAGAACATGTGCTTATACGCCTCAGCAAAATGGGGTTATTGAGCGTATGAATAAGAAAATTATGGAGAAAGTCCGATGTCTACTAGATGAATCAGGTCTAGATGAGAGGTTCTGGGCAGAAGTTGTAGCTACTTCTCTATATATCATTAATAGAACCCCATCATCAGCTAACGATGGAAATATTCCAGAACAAATTTGGTTAGGTAAGGAACCAAGGTATTCTCATCTAAGGAGATTTGGATCTATTGTATATGTTCATATTGACCAGGGAAAACTCAAACCTAGGGCCTTAAAAGGGGTTTTTATCGGGTATCCTCAGGGAATCAAAGGTTATAAGGTATGGCTGATTGAAGATAAAAAATGTGTTGTGAGTAGAAATGCAATCTTTACTGAGGATAAATTGTATAAAGATCATCTGTATGCTCAAAAGGGTATTGCAGGAAATAGTGATGCAGGTACAGATGTTCGAACAGAAGTTGTAATTGTCAACTCGGAGAAGGTCCAACCAGAAGAAGATCTCCAGGACAACAATGAGAATACACCTCAAGGTGGAGATCATGAGACTGATCCAAACAGTGAAAATGAATCAGATGGAGAACAAGATGATCTGGGTAATTACTTGTTGGCAAGGGATCGAGTGACGAGAGCCATTCATCAGCCTACCAGGTACGCAAGTGAAAGTATGTTAGCTTTTGCATTACTAACTGCTGAAGATTTCAGGCTAGATGAACCTAGAGGCTATCAGGAAGCATGTGCTAGTAAGAACTGGCATAAATGGAAAGAAGCCATGGATGATGAGATGAGATCTCTAAATCAGAATCATACATGGGCTTTGGTAAAGAAACCAGAAAACCAGAAAGTGATAGGTTGTAAATGGGTTCTAACTAGGAAACCAGGAATACCAGAGGTAGAAAAACCGAGATTTAAGGCTAGGCTAGTGGCTAAGGGATATTCTCAAAGGGAGGGTATTGATTATTAGGAAATTTTCTCCCCGATAGTTAAGCATGTTTCTATCAGGATCTTGATGTCTCTAACAGTAAACCTGGATTTAGAAGTAGAACAGTTAGATGTGAAAACAACATTTTTACATGGGAACATAGAAGAACATATCTTTATGAGTCAACCAGAAGGATATGAGATAAAGGGTAAAGAGGATTATATTTGACATCTGAAAAATTCTCTGTATGGGCTTAAACAAGCACCGAGACAATGGAATAAATGCTTTGATCAGTTTATGGTGAAGCATGGATTTGTTAAGAGCGATTTTGATCACTGTTATATTGGAAGGAATATTGGAAAGGTGAATTTATATAAATACTCCTATACATAGATGATATGTTAATTGCATCTAGGAGTAAGTTAGAAATCGGAAAGATTAAGGCTCTGTTGAACAGTGAGTTTGATATGAAAGACTTAGGGCCAGCCAAAAGAATTTTGGACATAGACATAGAGAGAGATCGTGAAGGTGGAGTCCTTTCACTGTCTCAATTTGGGGATGTTAAGAAGGTGATGCGGGTGTTTAATATGGAGGATTCTAAGGCTGTTTCAACTCCAATTGGAGCACATTTCAAATTAGCAGCAATTAGAGATGAGGAAGAGAGTACTAAAGAAATCCCTTACTGCAATGCAGTAGGAAGTATAATGTACTTGATGATAGGTACTAGACTGGATTTAGCATATGCTATTGGTCTAGTGAGTAGGTTTATGAGTAATCCGGGGATATTACATTGGAGGTTGTCCAATGGATATTGAGATATATAAAGGGCACTGAGGACAAGAAGTTAGTCTTCACAAGGTCATCGGATATAAGGGTAGAAGGTTATTCAGATTATGACTATGCGGCAGATTTGGATAGGAGGAGATCCATAACAGGTTATGTGTTCATTGTTGGAGGAAACACAGTGAGCTGGAAATCGAATCTGCAATATATAATGGCTTTATCAACCACGGAGGCTGAGTATATGGCAATGGGTGAAGTAGTTAAGGAGGCGATATGGCTTAAGGGCTTAACAGAGGAGTTAGGTTTTAAGAAAATGGCAGTAACAGTCTGGTGTGATTCTCAAAGTGCATTGTGTCTTGCAAAGCACAATACATTCCATGAGAGCACGAAGCATATTGCTGTGAAGTATCACTTCTTAAGAGATGTTGTACAGCAAGGTATACTTCAGGTTTAGAAGATTCCTACAGCTAGAAATCCCGCAAATATGCTCACCAAAGTAATTCCGATGGCAAAGTTTGAGCAGGCACTTGCCATGCTCAAAGTGACCAGGTGATAGGAAATGGTCACGCTTGACGGTACATGAAGCTGAGAAAATCCTATGAAGAGTTTGATTGTCAAGGTGGAGATTGTTATATTGTGACAATCAATCGAACATTGAAGAAAACCAGTGGTTTATTGGTTTGGTTTAATGTTGGTACGAGGGTCTAATTGAGTATTGGTTGGGTTAATCAATTGGGTCGGCTAGATTTTATTATACCGGATTCACATGTATATAAGGTGAACGCGATTAGGGTTTTCGAGGGTGGATTCAGTTTGGTTTTTTCTTTGCCTCCTTCTTCTTGGTTTCTCCGAAAACGGGTGTGAGAGATGAGAGGTGTGGGAGCTCGATTGAGCTGAATGAATGTTGATCTTTAGGGAGAGATATCGGTTTTTGGTATCTTCTCTTCTTGGTGTGATTGTGAACTCATTGAGATAGTGGATTGCTTGTACCGTCAAGCCCAGACATAGGGTTTTCTTTATGAGATTCAAACTGGTTAAATCTCGTTCTTGTTTTTCGTCTTTGTTCATATTCGATTGTGGTATGTTATTGTATTTGTAGATTCCGTGAGATCTAACAAGTTTCAGGTTGAATCTCAATAATATGGAGTAATGTTCATCACTTCCATTACTGCATATTTTTTATAAAAAACATAAAAAAAAATATGAAGATGTCGATTAATCTTCTCCAATATTCTCTAATATTAATTTTATAAAAATTTAATTAAAACTAATTTCTAAAGAAAAAAAATCTTTCGTCTGGAATCTTGTTAATATGGTATCCGATTTTTTTGATGACTTTCATAATCTTTTGAACATGATTAAATAATGGAGTTTTCTAATACTAATTTAGAATATAGTTAAATATTTAACATTACAAATTTTCAAAAAAAACATTAATTTATGAAACAAAATCCTTGAACATATATATAGTTAACCATAAAATCATAATTTACACAAACTTTTTAATATAGATTCGTGTTTCTGAACAACTAAAATTGTTATTCACACTAAATATATTGTAATATAAGTTTCAGTTATTAAAAATATTTAGATTAAAATAAAGTAGTTTATAACACTTCTTTAAAAAAAGTGTATTTAATGATTGTAGTATATGAAATCGACTCATCTTCATATAAGTTAAATTTAAAGCTCAATCAAATATACTATTTTTTATTTCTATAAATAATATGTATTGTTGATTATTAACACTTAATATGAATATGTTATTATTATTTTACATATGTATTATATAAATATTGGAATGGTTTTTTTAATAAATGAATGTTTTTAATGGAAAATATAATTTATGATTTTGAATATCTAACTACAAATTCTTTTGTGTTTGTATTTTTTATTTTTTATTTTTGGAGATTTCGTATAAGCTTACTCTATTTAATTTGTTAATATATGTATATAACAGTTATACATATATGAAAATTACTTAATAATATACTTATATATGATATACAAATATATATGGACAATTTAGTGCATATATGACAAATTGATCGACCTTAAAATGATCGTTCTAAACTGATCATTGGTGCTCATTGAATAAAAGCTTAATAATGAAAAAGAATGCATGACATCACGCAGTTTGGGATGTTTTGGATTACTTGGACGCTTTTTCATATCTATTTGTTCCTCAAATTTTGTCATCATATAGAAAAGTGAGCTATCTTAACGTTGACATCATATAGAAAAGTGAGCAACCGTCGACGGCAGAAAAACAAACTATATCTGTTACAACCGCAGCCGTAATATTGATCGCAGTTATAATCGCAGTCGTAATATTGACTGCAGTTACAGCTGCAGTCGCATACGGCGACCAAACGAACAAAAATATAGTTAAAAAAATTAGTAAAGCACATAAAAATGGTGGATCCTTGAATTCTTCTTCTTTTGAAAAAATTGACATGGACATTTGGAGAGTCAAACGTCCATTGAGTTTCAGGAATACAGACTTGTCAAAAGGCATAAATTAAAAAGAACTACTAAACTATTAAACTTGGCAAACAAGGCAGATGTCAATTTCCAATTAAAAACACAGAGATATGCCCAAAAAATATTAAATGCCTTTCTTTCTTATACTCTTATGTAAACTGAACAACAACAAAACTTTACGCAAAAGTTCAAACATGTCTTTCCTCACGTCCTTCTTCACTTGCTTTGTTCCAAACTCCAGTTTACCAATTAACTCAAGTAACACTAACATGGAAGTTCTGTATTCGAAGAAACCGAAAATCAAATCCAATTCCATGCAGAGAGCTCCGCTCATCGTTTTTTATTTTCCCTTTGGCTCCAATCTTTCCCGTTTGTAAAAAATAAAAGGAATTGAGGAGTGAAGTTTTGTAATTAGAAGAAGCCGAAAACTAACTCCAACCTTTCTCGTTTGTAAGAAATAGAAAGGATATAAGGCTTATGCTACTGATCAGTCCAATTTCAGTTTTTTCTGTCCCCTTTTTCATCTTGTTCTCGTTAATAGACCAATCAATAAAATCTACTTACGGTCGAAACTCTTTAAATATTTTTTTTATTTTAATATATATATATGGAAAATTTTGCGTAATAACAAAGAAATTACATTTAACTAGTAAAATGATAAACTAACGAACTAATCATTTTCTAACTATTCACTTATGTCATAATTTGCCGATTTTACCTTTACAGATCAGCTGACATATTCTGCTTATATGCAGTGATGTAATAGTTTGTGACTTACACACAATGAAATAACTGAAGATTTGAAAGATTTTACAAGTATACTATTGTAAAACAGATCTCCATGTTGAATTTCAGCCGTTGGATTATACGAACATTAAAAATTTTCGTATATGTTACAATTTCTTTTAAAATGTATAAAAGAGTATTAGTGATAATATTTATGTTAACGGTGCAAATATAATATACATAATAATACATAAGGCTATATTGACGATGATATATGTTAGTCATCCGATCATCAGAAATTTTATATCTAACTCATCAACTTTGTCATTAATGGATTGTATTTGTATATGTATAACACCATTGTTAAATGTTAATTCTTATTTTGATATTGAAACATACGTATTAGATATCAACTTTGTTTTGATATAATCAAATATATTTCGAATTTATAGCTATAACAGATGTATTATGTTATTTAATTTGTGATCTATGTATAATAACATTGATAAATGTTAAAAAAATATTTTAATTTTACAAGATACATGATAATCGTGTTGATAAATCTCTAAAAATCAGTTTAACCATAACAACCACGTTTCATCTTTTTCATCTTTTTACCAACCAAATTCTTCTTCGTCGAGCTTTGCATCGTCTTTAAGAAAAACTTTTATCAGCTAACAACGCTTGGAACGACAGAGCTCTGAATAGAAAAACTGTATTTTGCGACTACTTTGCGACTACGTGATGTGGTCACAAAATAATAGTCGCAAAAAATATTGGTCGCAAATCAGTCGCACATTTGCGACTGATTTGCGACCACGGGCATAGTGGTTAGTTTGCGACTAATTTGTGACCACAACCGTATTTGCTATTTTTGCGACTAATTTGCCACTGAATTTCCGTAAAAAATTTTGCTATTATTTTACGACTACGGTTGTGGTTGCTAAATTTGTAGTCGCAAAACAGTTGCAAATTTTTATGACTGATTTGCGACTACGGTAGAACCGCAGTTGCAAATCAGTCACTGTTTTTTGTGACTGTTTTGCGACTGCAGGTGAACCGTAGTCGCAAATCAGTCACAAAAATTTGTGACTGTTTTGCGACTACAGGAGAAACGCAGTCGCAAAACAGTCACAAATTTTTGTGACTGTTTTGCGACTACAGGAGAACCGCAGTCGCAAATCAGTCACAAATTTTTGTGACTGATTTGCGACTTCTCATAGCTCGCAGTCGCAAATCAGTCGCAATATTTTGTGACTGATTTGCGACCACATGTATGAAGGAGTCGCAAATCGGTGGCAAAAATTGCGACTGATTTAGGACTAATTTGCGATTACACCGTAAATAGATTTAAAAAAAAATAATATATTTTTTTTATTATTGAAATAATTTCGTATATTAGTGAAATTTAATATTAATATTTTTTAAATTATTTTAAAAAAATGTGAAATAATATTTAAAAAATTTAAATTTCAATAATAATTTTGAAAATTAATTTCGATAATAAAGATAATTATTTGAAATTCGAAATATTAATAAAATAATTTAGATTAATTATTAATATAATTGGTTTAAAATATTATTATAATATTTATTAATTTTTATTAATGAATTAAAAATATTATAATATTAAATGAAAAATATGTAAACTAAATACTGAATAAAAAAATATACAAATTTAAAATTATAAAATTTATTACTGAAAATTTTTAAATACATAAAAAAAAAATCTAATTGTCCGGTGGCGGAAATTGGAAATCTGATGGCGAAAATGGGGTGGTGGGCGGAGCCGTCGATGGTTCCCCTGTGCAATCGTTATCC
>JAEVFF010000734.1:103999-237888 GCA_018901945.1 Pugionium dolabratum | reverse complement strand
GTATCTATTTCTGTCTCAAATTTTGTCATCATATAGAAAATTAAGCTAGATTAACGTGGATTTTGGATGTGTGTTATTGAGAGTTCTAAATCAAAAGTTACTGGCGATTTATTGCGTACATATCAAGTTGATCGACCAGTTAAAATTATCATTCTTCACTTATCATTGATACTCATTGAGTAAAGGCTTATAAATGAAACACAATGCATGGCATCATGAATTTTTAGATATATTAGATTACTTGGACGCTTTGTAGTATCTATTTTTGTCTCAAAATTAGTCACAACATAGAAAATCGAGTTAGCATAACCAAGGCATTTGATGTGTGTCATTCTGAGCTATAAATCAAAAGTTACGGATTATTTAATGTGGACATGTCAAGTTTATCGGCCAATTAAAATTATCATTCTTAACTGATCATTGGTGCTCATTGAGTAGTGGTTATAAATGAAGCATAATGCATGGCATCACTGAGTTTGGGATAGACTGGATAACTTGGAAGCTTTTTCAAATCTATTTATGTCTCAAATTTTGGCACAATATAGAAACTTGAGCTAGCTTAATGTGGACATTGGATTCCTGTCATTTTTGGCTCTAAATCAAAAGTTATGGACAATTTAGTGCATGCATGTCAAGTTTCTCGGCCAATTAATATGATCATTCTTAGCTGATCCATGTTGCTCATTGAGTAAACGCTTATAAATGAAGCATAATGCATGGCATCACACATTTTGGGATAGATTGGATGACTTGGATTCTTTGTCGTATCTATTTCTGTCTCAAAAATTGTCACAATATTAAAAAATTATCTAGCTTAACGTGGGCATTGGATTCGTATCATTGTAAGCTATAAATCAAAACTTATGGACGAATTAGTGCAGATATTTCAAGTTGATCGAACAGTTAAATTCATCATTCAAAAACTGATCATTGATGATCATTGAGTAAAGGTTTATAAATGAAGCACAATGCATGACATCACATAATGTATTGATTTATGTTTCAAATTTTGTCACAACATAGAAACTTGAGCTAGTTAAACGTGGGCATTCGATTCGTGTTTTTTTAAGATCTAAATCAACAGTTACGGACATTTTAGTGCAAACATGTCAAGTTGATTACCCAGTTAATATGATCATTCTAAATTGATCATTGTTGCTCATTAAGTAAAGGCTTATAAATGACGCATAATGCATGGCATCACGCATTTTGGGATAGATTGGATTACTTGGATGCATTGTCGTATCTATTTAAATCTCAAAATTTGTCACAATATAGAAAATTGAGCTAGCTTGACGAGGGCAATGGATTTGTGTCATTCTGAGCTATAAATAAAAACTTAAGGATGATTTAGTGCAAACGTGTCAAGTTAATCGGCCAGCTAAAATGATCATTCTAAACTGATCATTGATACTCGTTGAATAGAGGCTTATAAATGAACCATAATGCATGGTACCATGGAGTTTTGAATAGATTGGATAGCTTGGACGCTTTTTCGTCTCTATTTCCATCTCAAAATTTTTCACAATACAGAAACTTGATCTAGCTTATCATGGGCATTGGATTTGTGTCATTCTGAGCTCTAAATCAAAAGTTACGAAAACTTTAGTGCAGACAGCAAGTTGATCGGCCAGTTAATATGATCATTCTAAACTGATCTTTGGTGCTCATTGAGTAAAAGCTAATAAATGAAGCATAATGCATGTCATCTTGCATTTTGGGATAGATTGAATTACTTGGATGCTTTGTCATATCTATTTCTGTGTCAACATTTGTCACAATATAGAAAATTGAGCTAGCTTAACGTCGGCATTGGATTCGTGTCATTCTAAGCTTTAAATCAAAAGTTACGGACAATTTAGTGCCAACATGTCAAGTTGATCGGCCAGTTAAAATTATCATTCTAAACTGATCACTGATGATCATTAAGTAAAGATTTATAAATGAAGCACCATCCATGACATCATGCAGTTTTGGATAGATTGAATAACTTGGACGCTTTTTCGTATCTATTTCTATTTCAAAATTTGTCACAATAAAGAAACTTGAGCTAGGCTAACGTGGACATTGGATTCGTGTCATTCTGAGCTCTAAATCAAAAGTAACGGACAATTTAGTGCACACATGTCAAGTTTATCGGGCATTTAATATGATCATTCTAAACTGGTCATTGGTGCTCATTAAGTAAAGGCTTATAAATGAAGCATAATGCATGGCATCACTCATTTTGGGATAGATTGAATTACTTGGATGCTTTGTCGTATCCATTTCTGTATCAAAATTTGTCACAATATAGAAAATTAAGCAAGCTTAACATCGGCATTGGATTCGTGTCATTCTAAGATATAAATCAAAAGTTACGGACGATTTAGTGCAGACATGTCAAGTTGATCGGCCAGTTAAAATCATCATTCTAAACTTATCATTGATGATCATTAAGTAATGGTTTATAAATGATGCACAATGCATAACGTCATACAATTTTGAATAGATTGGAAAACTTGGACGTTTCATCGTATCTATTTTTGTTTCAAATTTTGTCAGAATATAGAAACTTGAGCTAGCTTAATGTGGGCATTGGATTGGTGTCTTCCGAGCTCTAAATCAAAATTTACAAAACATTTAGTGCATACATGTCAATTTGATCGTCTAGTTAATATGATCATTCTAAACAGATCATTGGTGCTTATTGCGTAAAGGCTTATAAATGATGCATAATGCATGGCATCACCCATTTTGCGATAGATTGAATTACTTGGATGATTTGTCGTATCTATTTTTGTCTCAAAATTTGTCACAATATAGAAAATTGAGGTAGCTTAACGTGAGCATTGGATTCGCGTCATTCTAAGCTATAAATCAAAAGTTACGGACGATTTAATGAATACATATGAAGTTGATCGGCCTGTTAAAATGATCATTTAAAACTGATCATTGATGAGCATTCAGTAAAGGTTTATAAGTGAAACATAATGAATGACATCATGCAGTTTTGGATAGATTGGGAACTTGGGCGCTTTTTCGTATCTATTTCTTTCTCAAATTTTGTGACCATATAGAAACTTGAGCTAGCTTAACGTGGGTATTGGATTCGTATCATTCCGAGCTGTAAATAAAAATTTATGAAAAATTTAGTGCAGATATGTCAAGTTGATAACCCAGTTAATATGATCATTCTAAACTTATCATGGGTGCTCATTAAAAAACGCTTATAAATGATGCATAATGTATGGCATCAAGCATTTTGGGATAGATTAAATTACTTGGATGTTTTGTTGTATATATTTCTGTCTCAAAATTTATTAAATTATAAAAAATTGAGTTAGTTTATCGTGGGCATTGGATTCGTGTCATTCTAAGCTATAAATCAAAAGTTATGGACGATTTAGTGCAGATATGTCAAATTGATCAGCCAGTTAAAATGATTATTCTAAACTGATCATTGATGAACATTCACTAAAGGATTATAAATGAAGCACAATGCATGACATCATGTAGTTTTGGATAGATTGGATAACTTGGACGCCTTTACGTGTCTATTTATGTTTCAAAATTTGTCACAATATAGAAACTTGAGCTAGCTTAATGTGGGCATTGGCTTCGTGTCATTTTAAGCTTTAAATTTAAAGTTACGGACAATTTAGTACAAACATGTCAAGTTGATCAGCCTGTTATTATGATCATTCTAAACTGATCATTGGTGCTCATTAAGTAAAGGCTTATAAATGAAGCATAATGCATGGCATCACGCATTTTGGGATAGACTGGAATACTTGGAAGCTTTTTCGTATCTATTTCTATCTCAAAATTTGTCACAATATAGAAACTTGAGCTAGTTTAAGGTGGGCATTGGCTTCGTGTCATTCTGAGCTATAAATCAAAACTTAAGGACGATTTAGTGCAGACATGTCAAGTTGATCGTCCAGTTAAAAAGATAATTCTAAACTGATCATTGCTACTCGTTGAGTAGAGGCCTATAAATGAAACATAATACATTGCATCACGGAGTTAGGGACATATTGGAAAACTTTGACGCTTTTTCGCATCTATTTCGTTCTCAAATTTTGTCACCATATAAAAGCTTGAGCTAGCTTAACATGTATATTAGATTCGTGTCATTCTGAGCTCGAAATCAAATGTTACGAAAAACTTATTGTAGACATGTCAAGTTGATCGGCCAGTTAATATGCTCATTCTAAAATGATCATTGGTGCTCATTGAGTAAAGGCTTATAAATGAAGCATAATGCATGGCATCATGCATTTTGGGATTGAATGAATTACTTGGATACTTTTCGTATGTATTTCTGTCTTAAGATTTGTCACAATATAGAAAATTGAGCTAGCTTAACATGGGCATTGGATTCGTGTCATTCTAAGCTATAAATCAAAAGTTACTGATGATTTAGTGCAGACATGTCAAGTTGATCGACCAGCTAAATGATCATTCTAAAGTGATCATTGATGGTCATTGAGTAATGGCTTATAAATGAAGCACAATGCATGACATCAAGCAGTTTTGGATAGGTTGGATTACATGGACGCTTTGTCGTCTCTATTTTGTCTCAAATTTTATCACAATACAGAAAATTGAGCTATCTTAACGTGGGAATTGGATTCGTGTGATTCTGAGCTATAAATCAAAAGTTACTGACGATTTAGTGCAGACATGTCAAGTTGATAGACCAGTTAAAATGATCATTGTAAACTGATCATTGATGCTCATTGAGCAAGGGCTTATAAATGACTGGATTACTTGGACGCCTTGTCGTCTCTATTTTTGTTTCAAAATTTATCACAATATAGAAAATTGAGCGAGCTTATCGTGGGCTTTGGATTAGTGTGATTCTGAGCTCTAAATAAAAAGTTATGGACTATTTAGTGCAAATTTGTCACGTTTATCGGCGAGTTAATTTGATCATTCTAAACTAATCATTGGTTCTCATTGAGTAAAGGCTTATACATGAAGCATAATGCATGACATAACGCAGTTTTGGATAGATTGGATAACTTGGACGCTTTTTGTATCTATATCTATTTCAAATTTTTATCACAATATAGAAACTTGAGCTAACTTAACGTGGGCACCGGATTCGTGTTATTCAGATCTCTAAATCAAAAGTTATGAAAAATTTAGTGCACACATGTCAAGTTAATCGGCTAGTTTATATGAACATTCTAAACTGATCGTTGGTGCATATTGAGTAAAGTCTTATAAATGAAACATAATGCATTGCATCGCACATTTCGGGATAGATTGGATAACTTGGTTTCTTTGTCGTAACTATTTCTCTCTCAAAATTTGTCACAATATAGGAACTTGAGCTAGCTTAACATGGGCAATGGATTTGTTTCATTATGAACTATAAATCAAAAGTTATGGACGATTTAGTGTGGACATGTCAAGTTGATCAGCCAATTCAAATGATCATTCTTAACTGATCATTGGTGCTTCATGAGTTGAGGCTTATAAAGAAAGCATAATGCATGGCATCACGCAGTTCGGGATAGATTGGATAAGTTGGTAACTTTGTCGTATCTATTTCTGTCTCACAATTTGTCACAATATAAAAACTTTAGCTAGCTTAACGTGGGCATTGGCTTCGTGTCATTTAGAGCTCTAAATCAAAAGTTATGGATGATTTAGTGCAAACATGTCATTTTTATCGGCCATTTAATTTGATCATTCTAAACTGATCACTGGTGCTCCTTCAGCAAAGGCTTATAAATGAAGTATAATACATGGCATCACGTATTTTGGGATAGATTTGATTACTTGGATGTTTTGTCGTCTCTATTTTTGTCTCAAATTTTATCACAATATAGAAAATACAGTTACCTTAACGTCGGCATTGGACTCGTGTTATTCTGAGCTATAAATCAAAAGTTATGGACGATTTAGTGCAGACATGTCAAGTTGATCAACCAGTTAAAAAGATCATTGTAAACTGATCATTGATGCTCATTGAGTAAAGGCTTATAAATGAAGCACAATGCATGACATCACCCAGTTATGAATAGATTGGATTAATTGGATGCTTTGTGTATCTATTTCTGTTTCAACTTTTGTAACAATATAGAAATTTGAACTAGCTTAACGTGGGCTTTGGATTTGTGTCATTCTAAACTATAAATCAAAAGTTACGGACGATTTAGTGTGGACATGTCAAGTTGATCGGCCATTTAAAACTATCATTCTAAATTGATCATTGGTGCTCATTGAGTAAAGGCTTATAAATGAAAGATAATATATAGTATCGTGCATTTTGAGATAGATTTGATTACTTGAAAGCTTTGTTGTATCTGTTTATGTATCATAATCTGTCACAATATAGAAAATTAAGCTAGCTTGACGTAGGCATTGGATTCGTGTCATTCTGAGCTATAAATGAACAGTTACGGATGATTCAGTACAAACATTTCAAGTTGATCGACCAGTTAAAATGATCATGCTAAACTGATCATTGATGGTCATTGAGTAAAGTCTTATAAATGAAGCACAATGCAAGGCATCACATAGTTTTGGATAGATTGGATTACTTGGACGCAAAAGAACCACGGGAATAGTGGTTCTTTTGCGACTAATTTGCGACCACAAGGTGGTGACTATTTTTGCGACTAAATTGCCACTGAATTTCTGTAACAAATTTTGCTACTGTTTTGCGACTACGTTTGTGGTTGCTAAATATGTAGTCGCAAAACAGTCACAAAATTTTGTGACTGATTTGCGACTACGGTAGAACCGCAGTTGCAAATTAGTCACAGTTTTTTGTGACTGTTTTGCGACTACAGGAGAACCGTAGTCGCAAATCAGTGACAAAAATTTGCGACTGATGTGCGACTACAGGAGAACCGTAGTCGCAAATCAGTCGCAATTTTTTGTGACTGTTTTGCGACTGCACAAATCTCGCAGTCGCAAAACACTCACAAAAAATTGCGACTGATGTGCGACTACAGGAGAACCGCAGTCGCAAATCAGTCGCAATTTTTTGTGACTGATTTGCGACCACATGTATGAAGGAGTCGCAAATCGGTGGCAAAAATTGCGACTGATTTAGGACTATTTTGCGACTACACTGTAATTAGATTTAAAAAAAATATTATATTTTTTATTATTATTGAAATAATTTCGTATATTTGGAAAAAAATATAATATTAATTATTTAAATTTAATTTCGAAATATTAAAATTATTTTAAAAAAATGTAAAATAATATTTATAAATTTAAACTTCAATAATAATTTTGGATATTAATTTCAATAATAAAAGTAATTATTTGAAATTCGAAATATTAATAAAATAATTTATATTAAATATTAAAATAATTGGTTTAAAATTAATATTATTTATTACTAATTTTTATTAATGAATTAAAAATATTATAATATTAAATGAAAAATATGTAAACTAATTAATATAAAATATTGAATAAAAAGATATACAAATTTAAAATTATAACATTTATTATTGAAAATTATTTAATACATGAAAAAAAATCTAATTGTCCGATGGCGGAAATTGGAAATCTGATGGTGAAAATGGGGTGGTGGGCGGAGCCGTCGATGGTTCTCCTGTGCAATCGTTATCCCGCATATAGGAGGTGAATGCGGGATCCCTCCGTTGGATATATCCGAGAAGCATCTCCAAGCTCGAGATCTTCTTCTGGTTTTCTTTGTTGAGCTCTTCAATCTTCTCATTTCTTTCCATAATCTGCGCGTTTTGTGTTTTAATCAATGCGTTTTGTTCTTGAAGCATAACGTACTCGGGTGAATGGGTTTGTACCCCAGTACTTCTACCCGTAGACTGTACGCGGCTGAGACTACCGAGTCCATAAAGACGGCCTCGTTCATCCGGAACAGATGACTAGAAAATTACAAAAACGTAATTTAAATAATAAATTTAATTATTTAATTAATTACAAAAATATGTTAAAAGAAAAAAGTTTGAAAATTTTTTTTACCTGAAGGAAGATCTCATTCTTCTGTGCTTGAGTCAGCTCAATTGGATGGGAGGTTCCATCGGATGTTTCTGTTGGATCGACCTCCACGATCGCCATCTTCTCTTGGATGTTTCGTTCGTATGCTTCACAGATTTGTTTTGCTTTCAAATCTACATATGAACCATCCGGTCTTGTGTGAGTCTTTATAAAGACCTCACCTATTGAGACTGGTCGTCCCAAATTATGTTCCTTCACAGATATTAAAATATTATTTAATTGCGACCAAAAATGTTAATTAAATAAAAAAAATTTACTTACCATTTCCTGCTGGACCTGAATATAGGATTTTTGGCCCGATAAATGTTTATGCGGGCCAAGACCATCCCGAGCGGAGTTGCGGTTATGAGAGGATTTCGTACTCCTCTCGGTAGATGTTTCTGTTCCCCAATAGTCTGTCATAATTTTGTACAAACTTGGGGAAATCCATCTGGGACGTTTTCCGGTTGTATGAACCGTGCTCACCATCCCTTTCATCCGCCTTACGCAGACGGCCTCGAACTCTTTTCGTACCACCGGGGTGATCAGAGGATCCCAGGTGTACGATTTCTTGAAATTAAATTAGAAAATATTAATATATATTATTTATAAAAAATATGTTCACAATTTAAAAAACAAAACTTACCGCAAACTCTATGAAATATTTTTCCTGCCTCTCAGGAGGTACGACGGTCCAACTGTAGTACGGACCATCAAATTTATTTTTCAAAATTTTTGCGATTTGACGAGTAATAGCCCCGTTATCACGGTCAAACTTAATATTTCAATTATACAGAGAAAATTTAAATTTATATTAATATAATTACAATTATAATAAATATTTATTAAAAAAAATTATTATTTACAAAAATTCTTACCACATTGTATTAGGAGCCGCTTCTGGAGAAAGCACAGTCAAATACTGCTCGCGGCCTGGAGTTTGTAACAAACTATCAAGAGTGATAGTTTGCTCATCCGTTCCCGTTTTGCAATCGGGAATTTGTTTCTCCTCATGTTCATCCGATTCGTGAAACCTTGGAGGTGTTTGGGTTTCAGGAACAGAGTGAGGGATAAAATTGTATTGGGGAGGGAGGCGCGATGCCGCTCTATTAGCGGATGGTGAAGATCGTCTTCCACGACCTCTTAACGACCTACCACTACTTGCCATTTTTAGAGAGTGTTTTTATGAAGTGTTTAGAAAGTGTTTTGAGAGATTTTGATAATGAAGTTTTGAGAGATTTGTGAAAAATGAGGGAAAACCTTCGTGTATTTATAGTTTTTTTTGCGACCACCTCCGTGTATTTGTGAAAAATGAGGAAAAACATTGATTTTTGCAAATCAATGGCAAAAATGATGTAGTCGCAAATCAGTCGCAAATGTTCAAACTCCTCCCAAATTAATTGGTGGTCGCAAATCAGTCGCAAATTTGCGACTGATTTGTGACCACATTTAATTTATTACACGTGGTCGCAAATCAGTCGCATATTTCCGACTGATTTATGACCACATGCACATATATTATATTTATTACTCGTGGTCGCAAATCAGTCGTAAATTTGCGACTGATTTGCGACTTCACATCAAATTTTTAGAATGTGGTAGCAAATCAGTCGCAAATTGGCGACTGATTTGCGACCACATCAAATTTTTGTGATTGAAATGCGACCACATTGCCAATGCAGTTGCAAAGTGGTGGCAAATCAGTCACAAATAATACTCTAAACCCTAAATTTTGAGATTTTGATGAATGCATATAATTATATAAGATTGATTAATTGATTATAAGTTATAAAATTTTCAATTACTATGAAAACAAAAACATTTCCCAAATTTTCAAATAACTTACCTAAAATACCTAACAAATTTACTTAACCTTATACTTCTTATATACATTCCAAATGTTATCTAAATATGAAATCATTACAAATATGGTTTTCAATATATGTTATCACTTCTAATGGTTAGTAGTCTTATAGAATAGAATACAAGTTTTAAATGTGGAAAATACTTAGGGGAAATGTGAATTTATCATATGTGGTGGCAAATCAGTCGCTTATTTGCGACTGATTTGCGACTGCACATAAAATTTTTAGAATGTAGTCGCAAATCAGTCGCAAATTAGCGACTGATATGCGACTACATCAAATTTTTGTGACTGAAATGCAACCACATTGCCAAAGCAGTTGCAAAGTGGTGGCAAATCAGTCTCAATTACTTAAAAAATCTATATTTATATGGATATTGGTAATACATTAAATTATATGAAAATCATATGTACAAAATATATAGCATAACTATATTTATTACATTTCTTCGTTCTCGTCATCATCTGAAGATGAAATATTACATTGAAATTCATCTTCTAGTTCCACATCTCCGACATCGAAATCAATTTCTTTAGTATGGTTAACTGTATCGACCAACCGATCTACCTCTATCTCTTGAACATGCATTACGTCTTCATCATTTTCTTGTTGCAAAAGGCCAATCTCGTCTTTGTTTTTATATTTCCCCAAAATGTTAGATCTTGGATTAACTTTCAAAACATTGAGCCATGTTTGTTTTGATGATGATTTTGTGTGTGGATAGGGAATATAACAAACTTGATCTGCTTGAGATGCTGATACATCGTACGTCGAATTGAAATATAAATTAGTTATAAATTTGTAAGAAAAATATATAGTAAATTATTACCAAATACGTACGTACCGAGAATAAATGGTTCGTATTTGTAGTATTTCCCCGATGATAAGACATCAACGACACCATTTTCTGACTTCCGAGTACCTCTCGAGGGTGTAGGATCGTACCATTCACATTTAAAAAGCGTGATCTTCAAATTTAGGAGTCCGACATACTCAAGTTGAATGATATCTGTTAAAATACTGTAGAAATCAGCTTCATCAGATGCATCTGAGTAATTGTCCCCCTTCACACAAATACCGTAGTTACATGTCTTTCTTCTATGTCCATGTTTCTTCGTGTGAAACCTATAACCTCTTGTAAAATACATCGGGCAAGTGGATGCTTTATTCATCGGACCTTGAACTAATTCTTGAGCCCATATAGGAAAGACACGTGAATCTGTGGAACTGCATGAATTGACCTTTAATCATATATCAAAAATTAAACTTAATTAGTATTTCCAAATTAATAAATAAAATATAATATATATGTCAAATAATTAATTAAACATACATAATCCCTAACCCATATGTGGAACTCTTCCTCTCTTTTAGATGAAATGTCATCTTCCGAAAGATATGGATACGTACATCGAATATGATCTTCAAACATGCTACAATAGTAAATATTGTAAATTATTATATATTTCTTAATACAATGAAATGAAATGTAATAAATGTAATTAATTGTTTTCATATACCTCTCTAGTGGCCGAAAATATTCACAATTCCATAATACATATGCATGTGCATATTTATATTCTTTTTCGGAGAGCCATATTTCTTTACATTTACCACTTGGACGACCCATGTGCGTAAATATATCTGGTACTCCGGGATCTGGATATACAGGCACGTCACCTTCATCGAATCTTGTAGACCTGTACATATATGGTTTATATATATTATATATATTACTTATATATTATATAATAAAATAATTAATTCATAAACGTCATAACATGGTTACCTGTTTTTCGTGCGTATGTATTCAGCAAAGTAATGTTCTGAGAAGTAAGATATCTCATCATTCACATATGATTCAACAATCGACCCTGTAGCATATCGTTTGTTCTTCGCTTTGCTTTTAAGTTTTTAAAAAAACCTTTCAAATGGATACATCCACCTATATTGCACAGGTCCACCAAGTTCAGCTTCGTATGGTAGATGTACAGGAAGATGCTCCATGACGTCAAAAAATGAAGGCAGAAAGATCTTTTCCAAATTGCATAAAATTATGACTATATTTTCCTTCAGAATTTGGACACGGTTTTGTTGTAATGATCTGGAGCATAAATCACGGAAAAATCCTCCAATCCCTATATATATATATTAATTACCATCAACAATTAATTAGTTCAGGTAATTATTATTAATTTACGTATTTCCAATTAAAAATATAGTTATTACTATATTTACCTGATAATGCTAGATGAACGTTCCGTGGTAAAAGTTCTGCAAATATGAAAAGGAGAAGTCTTTCCATAAAAACATGGCAGTCATGGCTTTTCATGCCCGAAAACTTTAGTCCATCCATATCCACACAATTTGCTAAATCTGCCGCATAGCCGTCCAGAAATTTGACATCATTTTTTATACATTCCAATAACCGTTCTTTCGCTTTTTGGGTCAATCGAAATATAGGGAATGGAGCATTACCCCGACCATCCACGTCCAACTCTTTTCGAGAGCAAAACTTCGCAATATCCAACCTTGACTTCACTGTATCTTTTGATTTCTCTTTCACATTCATAATAGTATTAATGATGTTATCGAAGAAATTCTTCTCTATATGCATCACATCAAGATTATGTCGAAGGTTAAGATCTGTCCAGTATGGCAACTCCCAAAATATACTTTCTTTGTGCCAATTATGCCAGCTGCCATAACCTTCTTCTTTACTTTCATGACCGTTTCCGCCGCACTCAGATGTTCTTAAAGGATTGACAGTTTTTATTCGCTCGTACAAAACTTGTTCACCTGTCAATGATTGTGGAGGACAGTCATTCAAAGCGTGCTTCCCTTTTAAAAAATTTGTTTTATTTTTCCGTAACGGGTGACCATTAGGAAGAAACCTTCGATGACAATCAAACCAACACGTCTTTCTCCCATTTGGTAATTGAAATGCCTTCGTATCATCCATACAAATTGGACAGGCCAGCCTTCCATGCGTTGTCCATCCTGATAACATTCCATAAGCGGGAAAGTCGCTTATCGTCCAAAGTAACACAGCTTTTAGATTGAAATTTTGGTTCAGCGATACATCGTATGCATCAACTCCGATAGACCATAATTCTTTCAACTCATCAATCAAAGGTCGTAGGAATATGTCCAGACTAGCACGCGGATGATTTGGCCCCGAATTCAAAATAGTTAGAAACAAATACTCTTTCTTCATACACATCTCCGGTGGCAAATTATATGGAGTGATAATCACCGGCCATAATGAATGATTACGAGACATCCCAAATGGGTTGAACCCATCAGTACATAAGCCAAGATAAACATTTCGAGATTCAACAGCAAATCTAGGATGTAAATATTGAAAAATTTTCCATTCTGTAGCATTAGATGGATGACTCATTTCTCCGTCTTCTGCTTCATGCTCCGCGTGCCACCTCATTGCCTCTGCGGTTTTCTCGCTTTGATACATTCTTTTAAGTCTATCACCTATAGGTAAATACCACATACGACTGAAAGGTATTCTCGTCCTGCCCTCGCTTGGCTTATACCGGGGGGAATCGCAAAGTTTGCATTTTTCCCATTTCTCATCTTCTTTCCAGAATATCATACAATTTTTAACACACACGTCAATTGTATAAAACGGGAGGCCTAAATTTCGCATCAATTTTTCGGTTTCATAATATGAACCCGTCGCCTGATTCTTGTCGGGTAAATATTCTGTTAATAGCTCCGCCCAAGAATCCATACATTTTTCAGGTAAATTAAAATCAGATTTGATGTTCATAAACCGAGCAGCTAAAGATAATTGTGAATGCCCTTCATGACAACCATCATACAATGGATTTTTTGCAGCTTCTAACATGTTGTAAAACTTTTCTGCTTCTTCATTAGGCCGTTCTTCTTCATAATTATAATTATAATTTACTTCGTTCTGATTATAGTACTGATGCTGATCATCAGTCGTTGTCTCACGAAATGCATCCATCACCATTTCAACATATCTATTACCAGATATACCAACTGTTTCATCACTACTACAATCACGTCCCTGATTTCTTGGTACATCACCCCGACTAGTACTACTCGTCCCTAACTGAACATTCAGCTCTTCTCCATGTTTATACCAAATATAATAATTTGGCATAAACCCTCGACTATATAGATGACTCCATATTTTTCGTCCCGGAATAAATTTATCATTTTTGCAATTAATACAAGGACAGAAAAACTTACCTCCACTACTTTGAGCTATAGGTTGACTACTTGCAAAATTCATGAACTGCTCCATGCCTTGTGCAAATTCCGCCGAGATATTTCTTGTTTCATTATCAATTCTTCTGTACATCCAATCTCTCGAATTGTTATAATTTCCCCACATGTTTTACAAAACTTTTTACTTTTGATTTCGCAAATGAGAGAATGGGATGGTGCATATATATACAACATTTTGCGACTACTTTGCGACTACTTTGCCACAGACTTGCCACTACTTTGTGACTACAGCTATGTAGTCGCTTAAATGTCGTTATACCTAACACGCACATGTTTTTTATGGTGGCACTTTGCCACCACTTTGTGACTGTAGAGCCACTACGTACCGTAGTGGCAAATTGGTCGCATTTTTAGCGACCAATAAGCGACTACCACCTGATTTTCCATATGTAGTCGCTAATCAGTCGCTAATTTGCGACTGATTAGCGACTACCAGTGTCAGTCTCAAGGCAGTCGCATCTCAGTCGCTAATTGGTTGCATATTGCGACTGATTTGCGACTACACTTATTGGTCACATATTTGCGACCAATTTGCGACTACTATTCCGTAGTCGCATATTAGTCGCTAAACCATGGCAATTGTGGTCGCAATTTTTGCGACCACGTATGTAGTCGCAAATTGCAATCGCAAATTGGCAGTTTTCTTGTAGTGTTCGTATATGTTACAATTTCTTTTAAAATGTATAAAAGAGTATTAGTGATAATATTTATGTTAACGGTGCAAGTATAATATACATAGTAATACATAAGGCTATATTGACGATGATATATGTTAGTCATCCGATCATCAGAAATTTTATATCTAACTCATCAACTTTGTCATTAATGGATCGTATTTGTATATGTATAACACCATTGTTAAATGTTAATTCTTATTTTGATATTAAAACATATGTATTAGATATCAACTTTGTTTTGATATAATCAAATATATTTCGAATTTATAGCTATAACAGATGTATTATGTTATTTAATTTGTGATATATGTATAATAACATTGATAAATGTTAAGAAATATTTTAATTTTATAAGATACATGATAATCGTGTTGATAAATCTCTAAAAATCAGTTTAACCATAATATATGGAAATTACTTAATAATATACTTATATATGATATACAAATATATATGGACAATTTAGTGCATATATGACAAATTGATCGACCTTAAAATGATCATTCTAAACTGATCATTGGTGCTCATTGAGTAAAAGCTTAATAATGAAAAAGAATGCATGACATCACGCAGTTTGGGATGTTTTGGATTACTTGGACGCTTTTTCATATCTATTTGTTCCTCAAATTTTGTCATCATATAGAAAAGTGAGCTATCTTAACGTTGACATCATATAGAAAAGTGAGCAACCGTCGACGACAGAAAAACAAACTATATCTGTTACAACCGCAGCCGTAATATTGATCGCAGTTATAATCGCAGTCGTAATATTGACTGCAGTTACAGCTGCAGTCGCATACGGCGACCAAACGAACAAAAATATAGTTAAAAAAATTAGTAAAGCACATAAAAATGGTGGATCCTTGAATTCTTCTTCTTTTGAAAAAATTGACATGGACATTTGGAGAGTCAAACGTCCATTGAGTTTCAGGAATACAGACTTGTCAAAAGGCATAAATTAAAAAGAACTACTAAACTATTAAACTTGGCAAACAAGGCAGATGTCAATTTCCAATTAAAAACACAGAGATATGCCCAAAAAATATTAAATGCCTTTCTTTCTTATACTCTTATGTAAACTGAACAACAACAAAACTTTACGCAAAAGTTCAAACATGTCTTTCCTCACGTCCTTCTTCACTTGCTTTGTTCCAAACTCCAGTTTACCAATTAACTCAAGTAACACTAACATGGAAGTTCTGTATTCGAAGAAACCGAAAATCAAATCCAATTCCATGCAGAGAGCTCCGCTCATCGTTTTTTATTTTCCCTTTGGCTCCAATCTTTCCCGTTTGTAAAAAATAAAAGGAATTGAGGAGTGAAGTTTTGTAATTAGAAGAAGCCGAAAACTAACTCCAACCTTTCTCGTTTGTAAGAAATAGAAAGGATATAAGGCTTATGCTACTGATCAGTCCAATTTCAGTTTTTTCTGTCCCCTTTTTCATCTTGTTCTCGTTAATAGACCAATCAATAAAATCTACTTACGGTCGAAACTCTTTAAATATTTTTTTTATTTTAATATATATATATGGAAAATTTTGCGTAATAACAAAGAAATTACATTTAACTAGTAAAATGATAAACTAACGAACTAATCATTTTCTAACTATTCACTTATGTCATAATTTGCCGATTTTACCTTTACAGATCAGCTGACATATTCTGCTTATATGCAGTGATGTAATAGTTTGTGACTGACACACAATGAAATAACTGAAGATTTGAAAGATTTTACAAGTATACTATTGTAAAACAGATCTCCATGTTGAATTTCAGCCGTTGGATTATACGAACATTAAAAACTTTCGTATATGTTACAATTTCTTTTAAAATGTATAAAAGAGTATTAATGATAATATTTATGTTAACGGTGTAAGTATAATATACATAGTAATACATAAGGCTATATTGACGATGATATATGTTAGTCATCCGATCATCAGAAATTTTATATCTAACTCATCAACTTTGTCATTAATGGATTGTATTTGTATATGTATAACACCATTGTTAAATGTTAATTCTTATTTTGATATTGAAACATATGTATTAGATATCAACTTTGTTTTGATATAATCAAATATATTTCGAATTTATAGCTATAACAGATGTATTATCTTATTTAATTTGTGATATATGTATAATAACATTGATAAATGTTAAGAAATATTTTAATTTTATAAGATACATGATAATCGTGTTGATAAATCTCTAAAAATCAGTTTAACCATAACAACCACGTTTTATCTTTTTCATCCTTTTACCAACATTCTTCTTCATCGAGCTTTGCATCATCTTTAAGAAAAACTTTTATCAGCTAACAACGCTTGGAACGACAGAGCTCTGAATAGAAGTTGTTAAAAATCTTGTAGTTGTGGCCTAACAAAAAAATAACGGTTAAAATTATAACTACAAATTTTTTTGTGTTTGTATTTTTTATTTTTTATTTTTGGAGATTTCGTATAAACTTACTCTATTTAATTTGTTAATATATGTATATAACAGATATACATATATGAAAATTACTTAATAATATACTTATATATGATATACAAATATATATATATATAGATATATAGGAAGAACAGTAATATATCTTAATTAATTTAATTCATTTGCTTGTGATTTCTTTAATTAAGTACTCAAGATTTACTTAGTGTAACAAATTATAGTACCATACTAGATCAACAACACTTGTTCAAATATTATAGATCTTAAAGGAAACATAATAGTAAACTAGATAAAGAATACTTGTTCAAATATTACACGCATTAAATGAAATATATTCTGAAGAAATAAAACAACATATATTAGAATCTAACGTAAGTTTCGAAAAAGTTATTTCAAATTATAAATTTTTATTATTGAACATATTTTTTAACGTCAAAACTATATTCAATTTTATGTTATTTATTACAAAATACATTTTATATACACATTAAATACAAATTTAATTTTATAAAATTAAAGCATTCATTTTTCTAATATGCTATTAGTCTAAATGTTTTTTATATTCAAACGCTTTTTATGAAATTGAAAACTATATGATATCAAATTTATTAAACTATGATAGTTTTAAAACTTTAATGATAGTATAGGAAATTGCTAAAAGAAAGCTAAATACTCCATCTCTTTTACAAAAACAAAGTGTCATTTTACAATTTTCACATATTAAAAACATACTAAAATTTTTATTTTTCCTTATTAATACATTAAATATTTTTATCTTTCTAACTAATACAACTAAGTAATAAGGTTAAAAATAAATATTTTTCTTCAAAATTTTATATTAGAAATACAAAACCGTGTTATTTGTATATAAAAAATAAAAAAAATTATAAAACATAAAGAGAAAGAAAACATTATCTAATTTATATATTGGTAATGTTCGTTTGTCAGCCGCAAAAATTTGTGGGTGCGGCTGCGACAGATTGTTGTTTGTTTAGTTGCCGCATGTACCTGCGACAAACGCAGCGGTCAGACGTTGTATCTTATATCGCAATTTTTTCGACTATTGATTAAAATAATAGTACGATTAAAGATTTGCGATCAACCGTAATCGTAACCGTCGACGGCAGAAAAACAAACAACATCTGTTACAACCACAGCCGTAATATTGATCGCAGTTACAATCGCAGTCGTAATGTTGACTGCAGTTACAGCTACAGTCGCATACGGCGACCAAACGAACAAAAATATAGTTAAAAAAATTAGTAAAGCACATAAAAATGGTGGATCCTTGAATTCTTCTTCTTTTGAAAAAATTGACATGGACATTTGGAGAGTCAAACGTCCATTGAGTTTCAGGAATACAGACTTGTCAAAAGGCATAAATTAAAAAGAACTACTAAACTATTAAACTTGGCAAACAAGGCAGATGTCAATTTCCAATTAAAAACACAGAGATATGCCCAAAAAATATTAAATGCCTTTCTTTCTTATACTCTTATGTAAACTGAACAACAACAAAACTTTACGCAAAAGTTCAAACATGTCTTTCCTCACGTCCTTCTTCACTTGCTTTGTTCCAAACTCCAGTTTACCAATTAACTCAAGTAACACTAACATGGAAGTTCTGTATTCGAAGAAACCGAAAATCAAATCCAATTCCATGCAGAGAGCTCCGCTCATCGTTTTTTATTTTCCCTTTGGCTCCAATCTTTCCCGTTTGTAAAAAATAAAAGGAATTGAGGAGTGAAGTTTTGTAATTAGAAGAAGCCGAAAACTAACTCCAACCTTTCTCGTTTGTAAGAAATAGAAAGGATATAAGGCTTATGCTACTCATCAGTCCAATTTCTGTTTTTTCTGTCCCTTTTTTCATCTTGTTCTCGTTAATAGACCAATCAATAAAATCTACTTACGGTCGAAACTCTTTAAATATTTTTTTTTATTTTAATATATATATATATGGAAAAATTTGCGTAATAACAAAGAAATTACATTTAACTAGTAAAATGATAAACTAACGAACTAATTATTTTCTAACTATTCACTTATGTCATAATTTGCCGATTTTACTTTTACAGATCAGCTGACATATTCTGCTTATATGCAGTGATGTAATAGTTTGTGACTGACACACAATGAAATAACTGAAGATTTGAAAGATTCTACAAGTATACTATTGTAAAACAGATCTCCATGTTGAATTTCAGCCGTTGGATTATACGAACATTAAAAACTTTCGTATATGTTACAATTTCTTTTAAAATGTATAAAAGAGTATTAGTGATAATATTTATGTTAACGGTGCAAGTATAATATACATAGTAATACATAAGGCTATATTGACGATGATATATGTTAGTCATCCGATCATCAGAAATTTTATATCTAACTCATCAACTTTGTCATTAATAGATTGTATTTGTATATCTATAACACCATTGTTAAATGTTAATTCTTATTTTGATATTGAAACATATGTATTAGATATCAACTTTGTTTTGATATAATCAAATATATTTTGAATTTATAGCTATAACAGATGTATTATGTTATTTAATTTGTGATATATGTATAATAACATTGATAAATGTTAAGAAATATTTTAATTTTACAAGATACATGATAATCGTGTTGATAAATCTCTAAAAATCAGTTTAACCATAACAACCACGTTTCATCTTTTTCATCCTTTTACCAACCAAATTCTTCTTCGTCGAGCTTTGCATCGTCTTTAAGAAAAACTTTTATCAGCTAACAACGCTTGGAATAACAGAGCTCTGAATAGAAGTTGTTAAAAATCTTGTAGTTGTGGCCTAACAAAAAAATAACGGTTAAAATTATAATTGAACAACAAATTAGAACATACATATTGAAGAATCATGTTAGATTATTAAAGAACCAAATTGGTAACTAAACCATTACATGATACATGACTATATTTCGATTAACAGAATGAAAGAGTGAAAAACAGTAAACGATGTATGACAGATGATTTCGATCATAAACTAGGACAAAACTCAAAATTAATTATTTTTGAATAGAAAATCCGGAAAACAAAGTTTTAAAACAAAAATACTTTACATGCAATCCTACGGACAAATTAAAATCCGATTTCATAGCAACCCGTAATGGAAAAAACAAAAAGCAACAGTACCAGAACTTCAAAAAAAAACGGTAGACAGAAGTTACATTCAAGGAGAAAATTGGTCAATCCAAAACAAATCACTAAATGTAAGTAAAAAATGACCGATAATCTAACCGGAATAGTAACAAATCTTCGAAAAAAACATCCTACAGTCGAAAATCGTATATAACTACTCTAAATTGGTGAACCAACATCACAAAAATCGCAAAAATAAAACTACTCTAAACACAAAAGTCGCATATAACTTCAAATATGTAGATAATATATGTCGTGCATGCGTATATACGAAAATGGATGATAAACTTATATTTATTGATTCGTTATCGCCGGTCACCATGGATTCTGGTGAGATCTACCAGAAGAAAGAAGATCTTTTTTAGATTTCAGAGAGAGAAAAATAAATGAAAGAGAGGATCGGTTGAGAAGAGAGGAAAGAAAATGAAAGAGAAAGTGTGAAAACTTCTCTCTTCAACTATTATATATGGATGAGAGATATTTTGATTTGACATAAAACAAAAACGGACACCCCTACGATAGGGTGTCAGTTGCCATGAAGGTAAAAGTAGAGGTGAAATCGGGTTTCCATTGTGTGAACAGTGAACAAGTTTCCTATTGTTTATTATACTAAATATACTACTGTTCTTTGTCATCCACCCGAATTTCACTATATATATATATATATATATATATGGGAACTTAGAAAAATGACAGCAAAAATTCAATAATCTATTTTTACTGTTCATATTTGCCATGATTTGACGAAATTCTCCCCCCCCCCCCTCACACGTCACCAGAAACGGTCTGACATATAGTCTAATTGCAACTGATGTGAAGTCTAATGCATAGCCACTGTTCACTTCCGAAACTCAAGAAAAGATTTAGACCGTAAGATATTATTAAAAATGTGGCTTATATTAAATGCTATGAATTTTTAAAGATTTGTGTGTAACATTAGTGTGAGATGTTCGTGTGTACTATTAAGATGAGATGTCGTCTATTAGTGTACATGTTACAATAAGACTTACATTGTATATAAAGAAGGTTGGTGTTAGTGTAAAAACTAGTGTATATGTTGCACCATTTTTTTACCGTGTATATAAAGAATACTATTGATAACATTTATATTAATAGTACAAATAGTAATATATATGGTAATACATAATTATTATATCTAAGAATTCAACTTTTTCAATAATGTATTGTACTTGTATATGTAGAATAACATTTTTAAATGTTAACTATGATTTTGATAGTGGAATATATGCGTTACATATCAACTTCACTTTCGTATAATCAAATATATTTCAATTTTGTAGCTATAATAGATGTGTTATATGATTTACTTTGTGATATATGTATAATAACACTGATAAATATTAAGAACTATTTTAATTATACAATACACATGATAATCGTATTGTCAAATCTTTAAAAATCACTTAAATATGTTGACTACTTTTTCATCTTCTTCATCCTCTTACCAACCAGGCTTTTTTCGCCGAGCTAAACATTTAACAGCTAACTACGCTTGGGACAACATTAGAGATTTGAATGGAAACTGTTAGAAATCTTGCAATAGTGGCCTAACAAAGAAATAGCAGTTAAAATTCTAATTGAACAACAAATTTGAGCATAACGATTGAAGAATAAAGTTAGATCATTAAAGAAGCAAATTGGTACCTAAACCGTTACGTGATACATGATGAGATTGTGATTAATAGAATGAAACAGGAAAAAACAGTAGACGATATGTTAAGAGATGATTTCGATTGTAAACTAGGGCAAAACTCAAAATTAAATATTTTGAACAGGAAATCCAGAAATCAAAATTTTATACTCACCCAAAAAAAAGAAATTCAAGACCCACCGTAAAATATTATAGAATAATACCGTAAAATAATACTTTTCATATTTTTGTTCCAAATTTAGCATTCCAAACTTATAATTCCAAAATTAGCACTAATTATTTTATAAAAATACTTATTTATCATTAATAAATTATGAATAAAATTAAATATTATGTTTGAGTTCTTTTCTTTCTAAATTTATGGTTTAATATTTTTCTTATTAAAAAGAAATTTTAAGATGTTTTAATATTCAATTTGTACTATTTTGAAAATTTAAACTAATGGTGGTACAATTAGAACAAAAATTTAAAAAAATATTACTTTTATCAATTGTCCAACATTATACTTGATTCTTTTTTTCCAGTTTATGATTTAAATTTTTCTATTAAAAATGTTTTTAATATATTTTTAAATTTAAATTTATGTTATTATTACAAATTTAAACTAATATTTCAAATTTCACTATTTCACTATTATTTTTCCAAAATTTTAAAGCGAAATCTATTTTAAATCATTATAGGTATAGCTTTAATTCTTCAAATAGAGTTTTTTGCAAGATATTGCTATTTGTTTAAAAATGTTTATATCCTTCGATTTTGGAAAATATCTACATTCTTCGTAAAGATGGTCTTCATTTATATCTAACAAGTCGATTTAGTCTCTTACCTCACAATTTAGTCTCTTACCTCACAATTTATTCCTCTAACCTCACAATTTCTCTTTTATTTTTCTAAAAATCTAGAGTATTTGCAGTTTATGAACCAAACTTATGTAAAAATTAGGTAAATATCCAAACATTGTTTTGTGCATTGTGCACATAATGTTAATTTGATACTAGCTTTATTTTCCTAAATGTGTAGTGATGGTAGGTAAAATAAAATTTGCCGAGATTTGAAGAGATATGTCAGATTTATTTCGCTTGTTTTAAAGATGAGAGAGGGTAAACTACATCATTTTAGTGAGATGGGTTTCAAAGGTTTTTTGTCTTGTGTTTTTTTCTCTCATTCAGTTCCTGAAACAGTTTCGTTTTTAATTTTTTTATCCGGCAGTTACTGAACTTTCGCACCCCCAATTTTGTAACCGGCGTATTTTCCGGTAATATCCTCCGTTTTTGGTACCTTGCATTGTTCATATGAATAGTGCAAAAATACAGTTAGTAAGGTATGTTTTCCGATTTCAACCTAATACTTGAACAGTCGCAACTCTTATGTGAGTCTTGCAGTTATAAACTTTTTAACCGCTGATTTTACAAGATAAAAACCAATTTTTCACAACCGTTGCACTGTTCACCTGAATAATGAAAAATCTCAATGAAAAAGAAGACATGATTGATTCCGAAATGGTAAGTCTCTTTAAAAATATTTCGTTTTGTTTTTGCAATTGAAATAGGGATTTATACATGCAATTCATTTCTCCATTTTGCATGTTTAGGATACACATCTTCCACTTCCGGAGAGGATGTTTGCCGTCGGTGAAGAACCCTCCGACGAGCGTGTCAATTCATACCACAAGACCAAATGATAAATGCTATTTTGAATGCTCTTGAAGAACATGAGGTTGATTTTTTTTCAAAATTATGCTTTTGGCAAAATCATTGCAACAACCAAGAAACCATCATATTATAGAATTTTTGGTCACTTCATTATCACCCGACTGCTTAAAACTTCAAAAACACATGAGTTGTGCTTTCTTTTTGCAGGTAAACTGGTGAGATTCTCTTTAAGAGAGTTTGTAATCATAATTAACCGGTCTTCCATGTGGGAAATTTCCAAATCGTAGCAAGGGCAAGAAAAAGTACCCGATAAAAGAGAAGCCTTATTGGCCAACACTATTCGGTAATCTCCAAGCATGCACAGGTGATCATGCGATAAAGATGCTGAAAAAGAAAATTGTAGCCGATAAAGATGAAAGGATCAATATGCTTGTGTTGCTTTCTTGGCATCTGTCTTGGTGCCTACATCCCATATCCCCAAGATTGACAAAAACCATGTCGAACTCATTCGAGATCTAGATGCATTTTTGGCTTATCCTTGGGGAAGGCTTGCTTTTAATTTGGTGGTTTCAAGTGTTAAAAAAGGGATGTTTTTGCTTTATCCCAAACTTCGATTGATGTTCAGGGTTTTGTCTATTCAATCCAACTTCTCATGGTTTAAGCAATTCCATCATTACTGTATTTTGAAGAATTGAATGACTCTTCTTTGTCGTCCGATACCGATGACGATACCGAGGAATAAGGAGATAAAACGCGTAACAATTCATCGTATTTGAAGAAGAAGAAAATTGGACTTAGTACTGGACATGCGAGGGTACTCGATGAGGAATGCCAAGTACTTTTTCCAGATCCTTTTGTATCATTTTCAGCAATTTAATTGTTTTTCTTCAAAATTTGTTACTAATATATTCCTTTGGATAATTACTTTGTTAGCATCGTAAAAAGTTTTTTACTTCTTTATAAATAAATAATTATCCCTTTGAATTCTATATTACAGGTTCTTACGTATGTAGATGTTAATCTCTGTGAGTTGTTTGCTTTTTAGTTGGTCTCCTTAATAGTTGGTTTTCTTTTTCTGTAATTTCTGCTAATGATATCAAGTACCGGATAATTAATTTGTTAGTGGTGTAAACATTTTGTTAGTTGCAAATACAGTAATATTTATCCGCTATAAGTCCATAATACAGGTTATTACGTATGTTGATGGTAATCGAAATGAGTTGGTCTTCTTTTTTGTTGTTATCAATGTTTTTCTCATTGATATTTTTTTTCTATTTTATGATGAATGAATTTTTGATCTCTTGTTTTTGAAATTACCCGGGTATATATTTTTACCACACGCTAATCAAAATGATTATCTATGTTGTTGTATATAGGTCACTGTGTTGAGAGTTATTCTGGAAGATGGTGTTACAACGATCAATGAAGAGGAATTGGTTTGGTCGGATGATGAAGATGACGAGAAAGTGAACAATATGTTGAAGTTGATATCTGAGGATTTTGAATTCGAGAAAACCATGTTTTCTGGAGGAACAACGGAGGCTGAGTTGAATAAGCTGAGGAGTGAAGAGATGGAGAAGAAGGAGATGGAAAAGAAAAAGAAGAAGGATAAGCGTAAAGAGAAGCGAATGTATCTGAATCTGGCCATCCATCCACTAGTGGCAGTGTACCACCACCAAGTTCAAACTATCCGCATTTGGTTGCTGATTTGGTCACTCCGAAACTAAAGAATCAATTTAGTGCGATTGATGTGAAATTTAATAAATCGTTTGCGTATTTCAAGAAGATAGACGAGTCATTTACCAAACAACAGGAATCAGTGGAGAAATTTATCGAGGAAAAGGTTGCAAAGATGTAGGATGCTGTTGTGAAGTTTATTCGTGAGCTTTTGGACAAGTCTACATCGTTCAATGTCCCTGTAGACCATCATTCGATTCATGCTAACCGAGATGATAATGCTGGTACGAGCAATGTTCCCTGAACATCAGAAGAGTCGACTACTAAGGACTCACCTATTGATGTAATGGCAGGGGCATCAGATGTATTTGATGTAATAAATGTTGTTTTTGGTTCACTTAATCAGACTAGAGAGGACGAGGTATGTTGTTATTAACGTTATTTCATTTCTAAAAATAGTTATGTTTATTGTTCTAGATATCTATTGTGTTAGCATACTACGTACTTTGTTGTCGCACTGTTATTACTTTAGTTGATTTTAATGTTGCTTAACTAATTTTTGTTCTCGAAATCATTTGAATAATAGAAATAGGTTAATTTTTTAGTCCATGATGATCGTACTGATGATGTGGCTAACATGAATGTGGACAACCCTCCCAAGGAACCAAACCTTGAAACACATACTAGAGTTGAAGCTGAAATTGATGTTGGGGGGAGATGAAACTGAAATGGTACGTTCTACCAATTGCTCATTTTTTAATATTATTGATATGTAACTGATAGTCGTAGTAGTACGTCGCTAATGTCAAACAGAGGATTAAACCCATCGGGATCAATGATTTGGCTTTTCTATCTTCCATACCTTCGTTCTCCTTGGTCTTTCGCAGAACAATGTGAATAAAGGTAATGTAGTGGTACTATGGAAGAACAACCAGAAACATCTGCCGCTGATGACATTGTTGATAACGAAGATGAAAATGAAGATGCTACTGAAAATGATGAGGATCAGGAGATTGGTAAGAGCAAAAGACAGAGGACAACACCAAATGTGTTCAAGGATTTTGAATGTAATAAACGGCTGATCGCTATGCATCAAGATCCACAACCGATTCTCCATGCATTTGACCGCGATCTTGATTATGCATCAAAATTTTCAAGCTACACAGTTCACTGAAGAAAAAATTGTAAGTTTATCTAATATTCTTAAACTTTAGCTTCAAATATATTCAACAAGTTTATAGGATATTTAACCGTGATATTTGGATATTGTTGATAATATACAGTCCATCAACAACAAAATATTGTTAACTGTTTCTCTTGTTTGTAGCACAATATATTTGCCTAAAAGCATCACCGTTAACAACAGGGACGTAGCCGACATTGCTGAGAGAATGAAACTGATGTCTCCAAAAGTAAGTATTAATACAATGTAGAAATGTAATTGTTCTGTTAGTTAAGGTTCATCTAACACATTTTTTGTAATTGTTTCCAGATGTTAGACGCTCTAATGCATTTGACTCAGCTATTGTACAATAGAGAGCAAAATCTAGGGCAAACTGTGTTATTCTTGGACACCACCTTTGTGTCACTTCTGATAAAACACCACACCAAATTCACGAGGATTGCAGCTAAGGACATGGCCCGTTTCATGTTTGATGATGATATATTCGTCTATTTCAAGTTGGAGAGCAATCCAAATGCTCCACCCCGGTTGTATTTCCTCTTCAACCTGGATAAACAACATTGGATTGGTGTGTGTGTCGACTCATCTGTGACCATGTATACGTACTTGACTACAATATATTGCTTTGAGTAATGGATATTTACCTCTCTTGTCTTTTACTGAACCAACCAGTAAGTGTTGACCTTATATACTCGATTAGAGGTATTATCGGGAAACCACGAGTTTCACTCAAAATTGCATTCAAGAATTCCGCCATGTTGTTTGTCATTATATTATATCGCATTCCCTTGAAATGAGACCTTGTCCAGTGCTCCAGCCCAATATCCATCAGGTATCCCGCATACGCAATATCGGTTTCTTTTATTTCATTGAAATACGAGTAAAATTCTGGTAAACTATACGCCCTTGCTACCCTAGATACAAGGTATCCTAAGTATTTTTTTTAAAATATTATATGTATGTTGCACTGCAGATACAAGATGCAAGTGCAATGCTTGCTTTTTTGATATATCTGTCCAATTATCAAAAAAATAATAATTAGCCTATGCAGTATGGATGTAACAATAATCAATTCAAAATACACTAACACATATGTATTACCATTATAGTATACTAAAAGTGCACATGTTTCGTATACATAAATATATTTTATGAAACATAATATCATACAAGTAATTAAATTAAATTGTCATCTCATCATGTCAACTACCGATATAAATTTATTTATTAAAATTATTATCTTATGCAATCCAAGGTATATTGAGTTGTGACAATCTAACACAAAAAACCATGTCCTCTTCATCTGGGACCACTAACAACAATTTCTGAAAAAACCACTCCCACGATTTAGCGTGTTACCCGTCGACAATTTCGAAAGCCAATGGAAAGATTTGGTAATTGTCGTCCTATGCACTTTCGGTGAGTAAAAAACTACCATACTTCCTCTTTAGATGAGTTCCATCGATTATTATTACTTTTTGCATGTACGTATAGCCTACCATGCTAGCCTTGAAAGCGAAGAAAAGATACTTAAACTACTGGCCAACCCCCTCATCATATGATGTCTCTGGATCGACTATAGAACCTGGATTTGCATGCACCAACTCTTGAATGTAAGATGTAAGTAAACGATATGAGTTTATGTTGGATCCTTTCGAAAATTCAGATGCAACTTCCCTAGACTTCCATGCTTTCCAATATGATATTGGCACCTCATGTTCATTACACATCATCTCCTGAACCTCGTTTGGTTGTGGCCCTATCCCTCGGCCATTAAACCATGTTCTCATCATTCCACCAATTACTGATGATGTTGTTAATTGTTGGAATCCCCCTCTATTATCCACTGTACACAAATGATCAAGTGCTGCTTTCCTAACCTGAAACCAACCACAACCCGCTATTTTTACGGCATAGACGTGCCATGGACATTCACTTCCGTTACATTTCATAGTTATCCTCTGGGGGGTTAGATCATGTTGTACGGTAATAAAATTTCCGGTTTAGCGCATACAAAACCATATGTAGTTGGAAGGCATCTTGGTCGTGGAATATCATCCCAACATAGACATCATTCCCACTGTTTCTATAACAATCACCTAAACACGATATTAAAATCATTACCCGTTAACAAAGCTGGAAAAAAAAATTAATTAACGATTGCCGATATGTACAATTAGTACACTAATAATAATTATTAACTGCTAACAATTATTGTACCGCTAACTAAGTTTATATCGATAACTCGTTTGAATACCAAATACGATTGTAAAAAATACATATACTTGTAACAGAATAAGCAAAATCTTATCTGTTAATCAGTTGATTAAATGACATTAGTAAACGGATGACAACATTATTTCATGGGTAATAACTCATTTACTTGTAGCAGATACCTTCCGAAGAGGAATCATCCAACGACTTTGTGTTTTCAACCGGAAAATTGTTCTGCCACTCGATTTTCCTATTTCCAAATTGAAATATTCATCAAATATCTTTCCTTTTCTCTTATCGATTGAATTTACTTGAATTATTGTTTCGGCTTGTGTGTTTGAATAGTTATCGATATCACAAAATTTTAAACAGGTTAAAAAATTGAGTAGCTGATATTTTCATCTAATGTAATAGTGAATTTGTAGGAATTACCGACTGAATGCAAATTTGGTGTGATGTCCTCTTGATCGTCAGGGCTTGCATCTCCTATTTCCATTTCCTGGGATGTGTTGCTGTCATCTTCATCCAAACGAATGATTTCATCATCGTTACATGTGGCTACATCATCCATGGTGCAGAACTCACTCGACGAGCTAGAGGACGATTGTGTTTCCGTTACGAGATTTATGATATCGTTCGTAGAGATTACTCCACTTAATAGAAGGTGGACTTTGTTTAGAACAACCATTTCCTCAGTTGTATATATTTATTCCAATACTTTTTGGCTCGCATGCATAACACCACCTGCCATCAAATCTAAATACAAACCAACCTATTGCAGAAATATTAAAATATCATATATTATTTACTTTAGTTACTAACATAAATTTTGCCTGAGCAATCTTTTGTTTGATCATCTAAAAACTTTTGCAATTGATGTATTGCGTTTGAATTACGCTACTGATGAAACTATCTCTTTTGTAAAACATGTACTTCTCAACTTGATACAGTCTCACCATAACGCACAAAGCCATTTCTTCAGCCTGAACTCATTCAAACATAAAGATTTTCACATCATCGTCAGTTAATATGTCGGCTGGAGGACCTTGGACACCATTTGACACTATCAACCACTCTGAAGATTTGTATGTTAAAGTCATAGGTGTATGGTTATCTAGTTCTAATGGCTTCTGACCAACACCACGAGGGATGAGTATGTTTTATTTTTTTGGATTATTAAGCCGTAGTTTATGGCTCTTAATTCAATCCTGAAAACGTAACCGCCACCTTCACGTCTTTTCTAAACACTGCGTACGAGTTTTACAAGTCGTACCATCACTAAATCTTATTTTCATATTTTTAAAAAAAATTATTTTCACAATATAAAAAAGTTGTTAACCGTTAATTACGGTATTGAACACTAAGAATAATATGCAAAGATCCCCACAAGCTTATATTTGAATATGCATATGAAACTTGAAAATAAATAAAAAAATATTACATGACAAAAGGGTTGTCGAGAACATCTTCTACAGGCCATATATATCTCCATATTAAATATCAACATTTATATGCACCATAAAGATTATTAAACAAACCTTAAAACTACTTTTCATAAATTTTACCTTAGATTTAGTTTTTATTTCAACAAAATACTTGTCTATGTGGAATGTATTGTAGTGCTTGTTATCGTCATTACTGTTTAACCTAGAAAAAATTACTCTGCTCTCACTTCATATATTAATGGCGATTATTTTTCTGTTGATAAAGCAATATATATTCGGTTAACGTTGGATATAACATATACGTAAAACTATAATATATATTTATCAAATCTATTCGAAATCTTTCATTTAATGCTTTTGCATATGCGATATCTCCAGAGATATCGTTTACGATGAATAGTACCCTATTTTTTCAGAGTTACACTATTTGCGTCAGTGCTTGTCGAGTTGAGTTGGCATTCACCGAAGAGTGTTTCGATAATTCATCGATCCCACGTTAAAATGATTTCAGTTGTTTGAATCTTATGATTATTGCGCTAATTTTTCAAATTTTTTGATATATTTAACTAATTAATTATAAAATCAAAGCGATCGATATTCATTTCTTTTATCATTATAACTTTAACTCGTCACATATCTGTGAATAATTTTTTACAATATATTGCATATTTTCTAAGGTTTTTACATCATTTTATTTTGATTTGATATATAAACTCTTTGGGCAGACAATTTTCATTTATAATACAATTAGATTTTTGACCCACGCCATGCGTGGAAAAAAATATTCACAGATAGTAGTTAATTAATTATTTGGGTAAAATAAATTATATATATATAATTTATCTCATATTTAAAATATTTTTTCTAAATATTTTAATATTGATTACGAAAATGAAATAGATAATGAAATCGTATTATACAAATAGATTTAAATTATATATATCTTGGATAAAATTATATATGTGATAAGTATTCAATTAAACTAAATTTTTGTTTTATATTTTGTTTGACTAGTTTTTTTAAATTTATATTTTGTTTTATATTGTATTTGTATTTTATGATAAAATATATTGTATGTTAAAATATTAGGAATTTACATATAATATACTGTGTAATGGCAGTTTTCGTAAATACTCTAGTAAATTATGTCTTAGGAAATATTTATTTTAAAATTCTCTAATAGTGTGACACATCAGCGTGACACAATTATAATTCATACGTCAACATAAAGTTATTTTGTTAAAAAATTTATCAAATAATATATTAGGATATACATAGTTTGAAGAAAATCTAGTGATTAAAGAGAGTATATACGAGAAGACAAACTCATATATGTTAAATAATATCAAAAGAATTAAATATTTTATTGATTATTTTATTATATGTATTGTAAGAAGGAAAGAGAAAAGAAAGAGGTAACTTTCTTCAATAATGTATCTTTGCAAATTTACATCAAGTACATATATATAGGATGTTTAACCGACTTAGTAAAGTCGGTGAAAAGGATGGATAATTATCCATTTCGTAACACTCCCCCTTAATTATCCATTATTATAAAAATATTACATACTGTCTCGTTAAAAACCTTATCATGTAAAAACCCAACGGGATAAAAATCATGATAAGAGAAAAAGAGTGCAGATATGTAATCTCCCCTTCAAAAAGATAGTTGTGTTTTTCTTCATAAATCTCGAAGATGACGCATTCCAATATTCTGAACATGTTTTCTGAACGTTGTTGTAGGAAGCGCCTTTGTAAACAAATCTGCTGCATTATCACTTGAACGAATGTACTCGATGTCAACTTCTTGATTTTTCTCAAGTTCTTGGATGTAGGAGAAAAATCTCGGAGGAATATGTTTTGTTCGGTCACTCTTGATATAACCTTCTTTGATTTAGGTGACACATGCAGCATTATCTTCGAATAATTTTGTTGGCTCCTTATTGTTGGTTAGTCCACTTGTTCCTTCTATATGTTGAGTCATAGATCTGAGCCATACACATTCTCTGCAAGCTTCATGAAGGGCAATGATTTCGGCATAGTTTGAAGAAGTGGTAACCAGAGTTTGTTTTTGAGATCGCCACGAGATCGCAGTTCCACCGAGTGTGAAAACATAACCAGTTTGAGACCGAGCTTTGTGTGGATCCGATAAATACCCAGCATCTGCAAAACCAACTAAACCAAACTCGGGGTTTCTAGAATAAAATAATCCCAAATCAATCGTACCTTGGAGATAACGGAAAATATGTTTTATTCCACTCCAATGTCTACGTGTAGGTGATGAACTATATCTCGCAAGTAAATTTGTAGCAAATGCTATATCTGGTCGAGTGCAATTTGCAAGATACATAAGTCCACCGATGGCACTCATATAAGGTACTTCAGGACCTAATATGTCTTCATTATCTTCACAAGGTCGAAATGGATCCTTGTTTATATTAAGCGATCGATTAACCATTGGAGTACTCAAAGGATTCGTTTTATCCATATTAAATCGTTTCAATATCCTTTTTGTATAATTTGATTGATGCACAAATATCCCATCTTGGAAATGTTCAATTTGGAGTCCTAGACAAAATTTTGTTTTTCCAAGATCTTTCATTTCAAACTCTTCTTTCATATGAGTTCTTGCAGTATCAATTTCCTTTTGAGTTCCAATTATATTCAGGTCATCTACATAAACAGCAATGATCACAAAGCCTGATGGGGATTTATTTATAAATACGCAAGGGCATATCGCATTGTTAATATATCCCTTTTTCAACAGATATTCACTTAAGCGATTATACCACATGCGTCCGGATTGTTTTAACCTATATAATGATCGTTGTAATTTGACCGAATATAGTTCTTTGGGTCCTTTAGAGATCTTTGATCCTTCTGGAATCTTGAATCCTTCTGGAATTTTCATGTATATCACTATCAAGGGTTCCATATAGGTATGCAGTCACCACATCCATAAGGTATATTTCTAACCTTTTGGATGATGATAAACTCATTAAATATCTAAATGTAATTGCATCCATGACCGGAGAATATGTTTCTTCATAGTCTATTCCTGGTCTTTGAGAAAACCCTTGTGCAACAAGACGTGCTTTATATCTAGTGACCTCGTTTTCCTCATTTCTTTTTCTTATAAAAACCCAGTTGCACCCAACTGGCACTACATCTTCAGGTGTAATGACAATGGGTCCGAAAACATTTCTTTTTTGTAGAGAGAATAATTCATTTCTCATGGCTATTTGCCATTTTTCCCAATCAATTCTTTTTTGACATTCTGTTACAGACATTGGTTCTACATCATCATTTTCATTTTCAATTTCTTTGGACACAGAAAAGGAGAATATTCCATTAATATCCTCTATTTCATTTCTAACCCATAATTTTCTATTTTGGATATAGTTAATTGAAATTTCATATGTTTCTGTATTGCGTTCGTCTTCTAGACATTCCGTTTGAGTTGGTTCATCTATAATCTTTCCACAAATATTTTCGAGACGTTCTTTGTGGGGTTCTTCCGGAACCTTTTGATTTTGTTCTCCCAAATACTTTTTCTTACAGGGATTTTTATCTTTTGAACCCATCGGTCTCCCCCTTTTTAACTGAACTCTGGGTTCATTTATTTTATCGCCATCAATATATTCTACAGGAACATTAACTGAACTCTGGGTATATATGACTTTGTCACTCGTTTTGTATCTGTGAATGCATCTGGCAACTGGTTTGCAATATTTTGCAAATGTACGATTTTCTGAACTTTTATTTCACGTTATTTTGTGGGAGGATCAAGATACAACAAAGATGGCGTACACCATTTAATATCTTCTTGCAGTTGTTTAATTCCTCCCCCTAACGTAGGAAATTCTTCTTCATCAAAATGACAATCGGCAAATCGTGCCGTAAACATGTCACCAGTTCGTGGTTCAAGATACCGAATAATACTTGATGATGTAAATCCAATATATATTCCTAATCTTCTCTGTGGCCCCATCTTTGTTCTTTGTGGTGGGGCTATAGGAACATAAACCGCACACCCAAAAACTCGGAGATGAGATACATCAGGCTTCTGGCCAGATGTTAATTGTAATGGGGAATATTCATGATATGCACTTGGTCTTATTTGGACCAATGCTGTCGCATGCAATATAGCATGACCCCATACTGAAATTAGGAGATTTGTTCTCAATATTAGCGGTCTCGCAATGAGTTGTAACCGTTTTATCAAAGACTCAGCCATACCATTTTATGTATGAACATGCAGAACCGGATGTTCAACATCGATTCCGAGAGCCATACAATAATCATTAAAGGCTTGTGACGTGAATTCACCAGCGTTGTCAAGTCTTACTTTCTTTATAGTATAATCAGGGAATTGCGCTCTTAATCTGATTATTTGGGCAATGAATCTTGCGAAAGCCATATTTCGTGTGGTTAACAAACACACATGTGACCATCTACTAGATGCGTCAATTAAAACCATAAAATATCGAAATGGCCCACATGATGGGTGAATAGGTCCACATATATCACCATGTATTCTTTCTAAAAATACTGGAGATTCATTACTAATTTTGGCTGGTGATGGCCGAGTAATAAGTTTTCCTTGAGAACATGCTTTACACGAAAACTCGCGTGATTGAAAAATCTTTTGGTTTTTCAATGGGTGGCCATTAGAATTTTGCACAATTTTTCTCATCATAACTGATCCAGGATGTCCTAGTCTTTCATGCCAGACTTTGAATGTACTCGTAAACTTCTAATTTACCGTGAGATACGATTCAATTATGTTTATTTTTGTGTAATATAATCCAGAGGACATCATTGGTAATTTTTCCAATATTTGTTTATGCTCCCATGTAATGCAAAGATATTCAATGTTATTTTTGCTCATTGTCTCTATGTGATATCCATTTGTACGGATGTCTTTGAAACTTAATAAGTTTCTATGAGACTCGGGGGAATATAAAGCATCATTTATTTCAAATTTTGTTCCCCTTGGCATTGAAAAACTAGCTCTTCCGGAGCCTATGATAATATTTGCATTACCCGATATTGTATTCACGCTTCCGGCGGAATCTTTCATTTTGAGATAAGAGAAAAACTTTTTGTCTTTAAGTATTGTATGTGTTGTAGCACTGTCTGCTAGGCATATATCTCCATTCTCGTTCTCTAAAAGATACATTTTCTGGATTAAAATATTGATAAAGATGTATTAATAAATGTTAAACACACATATTTCAAAATCAACTTGTATTATAACAAAACTATTTTACATTAGGTAATTAAAGTTCAAACTTACATATAGCTTTCAAAAAGACATTAAGTTTTGTTTTTGTTTGTAAGGAAACTAAATACAACTTTATATATATAACATTAAACTTAAAACTTTATCTTGTTCTTTGGTATTCTCAGAATCAACCAGAAAATCAGCAACATCGAGATATGCATTTCCATCGAAAGAAGGTCCGGGTTCATCCGAGATAAAGTTGGTTTCACTTTCTTTTCCTTTTTGTTTATGTGAATCTTGATACAGATTAGCCAAATATTTTGGTGTACGACAGGTACGAGACCAATGTCCTTTCATGCCACATCTGTAACAAACATTTTCGTATTGTATATTTTGGCGTACAGCAGGTACGCGACCAACTTCATTTTCGTGGACTTTATTCTTTCTCCCGAATTTGAATTCCTTGGGATGAAAATCTCTTCCTTTTCCTCGTCCACGTCTACCTCCTCGTCCACGTCCACGACCACGACTATGGCCTCGACCACGTCCATGTCCTTGCCAATAATTGTAACTGGATGATGCAACATTCACTTCTGGGAATGGAGCTGATCCAGTGGGACGAGATTGATGGTTCATCATCACAAGTTCATTATTTTGTTCAGCAACAAGGAGAACTTGCATTAACTCCGAATAACGAGTATATCCCTTTGCTCGATATTGTTGTTGCAGGATTACATTTCCAAGATGAAATGTTTGGAGAGTTTTTTCAATCATATCATAATCACTTACTTTTTCTCCACATAATATCATCTTAGAAGTGATTCCGAACAACGCGGAATTATATTCACTTACACTTTTATAATCCTGAAATCGGAGGTTTAACCACTCATGTTTGGCTTTTGGTAAGATCACATATTTCTGGTGATCAAACCTATCTTTGAGTGATTGCCAAAGATCTGCAGAATCTTCTTTTGTGATATATTCATCTTTTAAACCATCATGGATATGGTGGCATAAAAATATCATGGCTTTTGCTTTTTTCTCATCGGATGTTGTTTCCGACCTATCGATGGTGCCAAGAAGGTCTTTTGCCTTTAAATGCATTTTTGCAGCTACTGCCCATGTCATGTAATTTTTTCCATATATATCAAGGGCAGCTATCTCGAGTTTTGCCAAATTTGACATTATAACTATACACATAATAAAACAATGTGTTAAACATCAGTTTTATAAAAATTATTTTATAATTATTTTTTAATAAATAATCATGATAAAATTTTGGGTATAGATTTTAATTTATTATTGTTATTATTACTATTATATATATTTAATAAATATGTATAATTAGTTTTAAGAATTTAAACATAATGATGACATAAATTAATTTATGATAAAATTGTAAAACATTAGTGAATATAATAACACATAAATTAAAATAATGTCTAAATATAAATGAGGAGGCAGCGCCTACCATATAATATTCAGAAGGCAGAGCCTACCATATAATATTCAGAAGGCAGAGCCTACCATATAATATTCAGAAGGCAGAACCTACCATATAATATTTAGAAGGCAGAGCCTACCATATAATATTTAGAAGGCAGAGCCTACCATATAATATTTAGAAGGCAGAGCCTACCATATAATATTTAGAAGGCAAAGCCTACCATATAATATTCAGAAGGCAGAGCCTACCATATAATATTTAGAAGGCAGAGCCTACCATATAATATTTAGAAGGCAGAGCCTACCATATAATATTTAAAAAGCAGAGTCTACCATATAATATTTAGAAGGCAGAGCCTACCATATAATATTTAGAAGACATAGCCTACCATATAATATTGAGGAGGTAGAGCTTACCATATAATATACACATGTATTAATAAAATAGAATTTTACCTTATTGTATGATCTCAGGTAGATGGTAGAAACACTCGTGCTGATAACGTATTAAATAATAATAGATAATTAAGGGGAAATGTTACGAAATGGATAATTATCCATCCTTTTCACCGACTTTACTAAGTCAGTTAAACATCCTATATATATGTACCTGATGTAAATTTGCAAAGATACATTATTGAAGAAAGTTACCTTTTTCTTTTCTCCTTCCTTCTTACAATACATATAATAAAATAATCAATAAAATATTTAATTCTTTTGATATTATTTAATAATATATTATTTTTAAACATTAATGCTGGTTTTTCATAGACTCTGTCAACGTATAGCACTTTGTTAGAAACTATGATAATAACTCTACTGAAATGTCGATTTTATCAAAGATGTATTTTGGTAAAGCTTGGCAATTTGTTTGCCATCGTAGACTTTGGTAAATATTTTTTAGAATGATTCATCATCTAATACATTTGTACTACTACTGTACATTCTCAATTTTTTAGATTATGGTGTCATTGTTTAGGACAATAGAAGGCAAAGAGGACTCAATATTTCCTTGTTAATTCAAGTAAATAAGGGAAAAATATCTAGTTGATTAACATATCAAGTATGAGGATTCTATCAGCATTTTTTGTGCAACGATCGTATTAATACCAGATTTTTTATCAGCTTAGTTTGTACAATATTAATAGCAACAAAACTTGATATATATATTTATAAATTAGATTTCTATCTACGCTATACATGTAGAAAAATATTCATAAATTATATAATATTATTTATTAATAAATATAAATTAATTATTTATATAATTTTTATTTTTATTTAAAATTAATTTTAATATTAATTTTTTTATATGTTAATTAAGAAAAGAAAAATAATTATTTTTTAAGAATTTAATAGTATTTTTTAGTTAGTTTAATAAAATATATTGATTTTCTAACCAAATTAATAACAATGACATATATTGTAATTATTCTACCAATTTAACCTTATTTATATATTTATTTGAAATTCACGGTGACGATGATACGTCAATATAATATTTTTGTTAATAACAAATCAGAGTAAAATTATTTTTTTAAATATTATCAAATAATAGATTACGAATACTTTAGATAGACTGCATTACTATTAGCACTAAAATGAATGTTTCCCATTATATTCCAAGTACGAGTTTGTTTTTGGATGCATCTTTTGCTCTTAAATTCGAATAAAATCAACATATTTTTCTTCTAACTCTAAGAGGTGGAAGAATGTAAACGTAAGAGGTGGAAGAGGTAGTTCAAATTTAAACGTAAACTTTGTTTCTCTTCGTAGAAAGAATGTAACATCAGCTTATATAACATTTAATTCTTTTAACAGAATATTTGTAGATATTTTTGGTGGTTGATTATGGTTTCACACTGATTTTAACATTTAGCCACTAATGAAACAATAGCAAATTCATATTTTTCTTCAAGTGAGCATCTAGTTGGATCTTACATCACTTAAGCCCCTTACCGACCACTCCTACCACCCAGCGAATAAACTCATCCTCAAAGTTGGCTTTTATACAATGCACACCTCAACCTAGAAGATGAGATATCCATTTCATACGTGCAACATCCCACACAAAGTCCAACAATACAACCCGTATTCATATCATCACAACCATGTTCATTTAGCATTCCTATACCACTAAGTGCTTTACAATCACCAACTAAGATTAGACATTATTGGAGGTGGGCTTCGCAGCCCTAAATATCGAGTTCGGCCAATCAGAACATATATCCCCTGGTACGAACAATCTCTATCATTTTCGAGAATCCAAGGAGATCTTGCAAAACATCCGATCTCGCCGGATACAAAGAGCGGCGATGAACTTCTCGATAGAGCATTAATATGGTATTTATGACAAATATATTGGAGATTTAGTAAGTTAGAAATGTATAAAAGGAATAATTGTTAACTTTAAATGAGGATCCGAGAAAATTAATAGCACATTTGTATTATCATTCAATAGTTCGTCCAACCATTGTTTACCGAGCTTATAAATCAATTGTTTTTTGTTTTAAGTCAATATTCGTAACCGTTAACTCCGAGTTGAATAGTTTGAGTTCTGATCGAAGTAATACGAGCTTCTCACCCTCTAGGGCAACCAGATCCCCCGATCTTGGAACTCGGCGAACCACAAGCGCTTGTATTTCTAACAACCGAGTTGTCTTTGATCTATTTGTATGAAAAAACAAGTATAATCATATATAAAAGAGCTCGCAGATCGGCGTCATTCATATTACTTCGCACAAGTCAAAATTTCACGAAGTTCGAAAGTCGAAGGAAGAAGGAACACAAAGAAAAATGAAGATAAGAGAATAATGCAAAACAACTTCGATTAAAGCGGATAAAGCCATGCTAAACAACTTCGATTAAAGCAGCAACGACAGTAGCTTCGGCGCGTATGCTCGATGTCCATGTTGTCGAGCTTGTTCGAGAGCTAGGCCGCTTTGCGTTCAGCAGAAACGACAGTAACTTCGCCCTTTCTTAGACTGCCTCTCGTACCCGACGATTTTCTTAGACCGCCTCTCGTACCCGGTGACCAGCCCATTGGTTGAGTCCGCAAGCTGCAAAGTTAAGAATCAGATACGGCCAATGCTAAGTGTTATGAGACAATAAGAAAAGAAGTAATTAACTAACATTATGTGCTTCGTCCAGTCGACATATGCGTCTGAGTCGATCATCTTCTCGACTTGGAGGACAGAAGTGTGAAAGGATACGTTGCACAGTAGGTCAACACACGAGTTCGGATTGTGGATGATCGGCTGCCCCGACGAATAAGTATAAGTAAAACTATACCTATCACGAGTCTTCTCGGTAGGGCGTCGAACTTGGCGGGGAGCACTACAAGAAAACTGCCAATGCCACTACATTTTTCCTACAGTTTTGCGACCATACGGCTACGGAGCAGTAGTCGCAGATTGATCGCAATTTTGTGACTAACAATAGTAGTCGTAAATCAATCGCAATACGCAACTATTTTGCGACTAATATGCGACTAGTTTGCGATCAAAGTATGCAGTCGCAAATCAATCACCAATTTGTATATATATATATATATGTCCCCATGTCCTATTCTCTCATTTGTAGAATCAAAAAGAAAAAAAACTTCAAACACGTGGAGAAATTACAATAATTCGAGAGATTGGATGTACAAAAGAATTAATAATCAAACAAAAAATATATCAGCAGAATTTGCACAAGGCATGGAGCAGTTCATGAATTTTTCAAGCAGTCAACCAATATCTCAAAGTATCGGAGATAAGTTTTTCTGTCCTTGTATTAATTGTAAAAATGATAAATTTCTTCCGGGACGCAAAATTTGGAATCATCTATATAGTCGAGGATTTATGCCAAATTATTATATTTGATATAAACATGGAGAACAGCTGAATGTTCAGTTAGGCACGAGTAGTCGGAGTGATGATGTCCAAAGAAATCAGGGAGGTACGTGTGGTACTAGTGAAGAAACATTAGGTACATCCAGTAATAGATATGTTGAAATGGTGACGGATGCATTTCGTGAGATTACGACTGATGAGTACTATAGCATGAGAAGAATTTAATAATGTAGAAGAACCAAATTTAGAAACACAAAATTTTTACAACATGTTAGAAGCTGCGAAAAATACATTGTATAATGGTTGTCATGAAGGACACTCACAGTTATCTTTAGCTGCTCGATTCATGAATATTAAGTCTGATTTTAATCTACCTGAAAAATGCATGGACTCTTGGGCATAGTTGTTTACTGAATATTTGCCCGTGGAGAATTAGGCAACGGGTTCATATTATGAAACCGAAAAACTGATGCGAAATTTAGGGCTCTCGTTTTATACAATTGACGTACGTTTTAACAATTATATGATCTTTTGGAAAGAATGTGAGAAATGGGAAAATGTAAATTTTGCGACTATATTTTGGTTTTTTGAATGTAGTCGCAAAGTGGTCGCATATTAGCGACCAATTGCGACTACATCAAAAATTTTACACCGTCGCAAATTGGTCAAACTTTTGCGACCACTATGCGACTACAAGTTTTTTTCACATTGTTATGTATTTTTCACATTTTAATAATTATATTTTCAATATTAGGCATGTACAAAATTATTTCAAGTGGAAAATATAAACAAAACTATAATTGTGTTTATATAAATTTATGAAACATATGAAGTGTATATAAATAGTATAAGGTTAAGTAAATGTGTTAAGTGTTTTAGGTAAATGATATGTAAATTTGGTAAATGTGAAAATTGTTGTTATTTACTTAGTAATTAAAGTTTATAAAACTCATAATGATGTTATAAATCTTATATAATTCATAGTTTTCACCAAAATTATATAATTTAGAGTTTAAGATATTAATTGTGACTACTTTACCACCACATTGCCACTACATTGAGAATGTGGTGGCAAATTAGTCACAAAAATAAGATATATTCGCAAATTTGTCACAAAAGATCCTCTAATTAGCGACCAATTTGCGAGCACATTTGTAATTTTACGTTTTTCCTATGTATTTTCACATTTAAAACTTATATTTTTAATATTAGATAAGTACTAACAATTATAGGGGGAAAATATAAACAAAATCATAATTGTGTTGATCTAAATTTATGAAACATATGAAGTGTATATAAATGGTAAAGAGAAATGCGTTAAGTGTTTTAGGTAAATGATATGTAAAGTTGATAAATGTGTAAATTGTTGTTGTTTACTTAGTAATTGAAGTACATATAATTTTCACCAAATTCATAATGATGTTATCAATCTTATATAATTCATACTTTTCACCAAATTCATATAATTTAGGGTTTATGGTATTATTTGTCACTAATTTGCCACCACATTGCCACCACATAACAAAAATGTTGATGTGGTCGCAAATTGGTCACAAAAATTGTGACCAGTTTGCAACCACACCTTATATTTTATATGTGATCGCAAATTGGTCACATTTTTGTGACCAATTTGCGACCACGGCAAAATATTAAATAATGGTCTCAAATTAGTCACAAATTAGTCGTAAAAAGTGTGATCAATTTGCGACCATCTATTAAAAATTAGGTGGGATTCGATATTTTCAACTGTAGTTGCAAATCAGTCGCAAATTTGGACCACTGTGAATTTCGAGGGAGTTGAAATTTTCGAAAATTTTCAATTCTCCCCCCCCCCATTTAATGGTAGTCGCAATTTACGACTCATTTGCGATCACCAATTACTTTGGTGGGAGTTTGAAAGTTTTCGGAATATTCAACTCCCACCAATTGATTTGGTGGGAGTTTGAAAGTTCTCGAAAATTCAACTCTCACCAAATTTTGCGACTGATTTGTGACCACCTATACAATTTTAGAAATTGCAACTGATTTGTGACTATCTTCGTGGTCGCACATATTTTCTATATATACGTGAATTTTTTCTCTTCATTTTCACACTTTAAATATTTTCCTAACTTCCAAATCCTGTGATACAAGCCTCGATTCAAGGCTTATATGCGCGTGGGCTGTTTGGAGAAGGTTAGGTGAGAAACTCGACCTTAGACTTCTTGGATAGGGTTTTTTGGGTTGGTATTCGATGGAAAGGTGAAGTGAACCACACGAAGGGTGATGAACCTCGTGATAAATCACAAACTTAGAGCTAGGAGGGCTGGTCTCAACTAGGTTCTAAGCGCACAAGCTTCTTGAGAGAAAAACTTGTAGAGAGAAAATTCGCACTTTACTAATATCAAAAAGGGTGTCGAACTACAATGCTGGAATGAGCCTTATTAATATCCTCGACAGCTTGACCTTCTAGGGTCGACTCAAATAAAGAAAAGGAAAGTTTACAAAAGTGCACAAATGGAAAAGATACAAAAGTGCATAACCGAAAAAGGACATATTCCTAAAATGTTCTTGACTTAAAAATGTAAATAATCTAGATCCTACCCTGCAAAACAGAAAGAGACATATATTCGAATTGAAACTTACCTTACTTACCTCATGGCCAAGAAATGGAAGGTGGCCGTACTTGTGGCATGCACGCGCCTTGCTCCTAGTCTTCGACTTGGAGTAGGGTTATGAATCTTTGGGCACTGACCTCTCTTGCTAGTAAAGCCCAAGTCTCTGATGTTCCTTGTGTTGTTGAGAAGCCTTTGGACTCTTCCTTGCACTTCTGGCCCATTGTCCTTAGTCGATCTTCCTCTAGGAGCTTGTCAACCCATAAGCTGAATTTGTGGAAGAGTGCCCTTGATCTGCTTCTTGTCATTGCTCCTTGAGGTACCACTGGTGTAGATACTTCCTCTAGGTGCATGTTCTGGAGCTGGTAGCTCATTTGGTCCGAGTCCTCTTGTGTAGAAGTGGAAATGCGCGTGTACTCGGCTGGATCGGCTGTATCGGCTGGATTGTGCGAGGTACTGGCCGGAATGCCTTCAGGACCGGCCAAGTTGATCCCGGAGTTGGTGGCATCACCAAGGGNCCCAAGTCTCTGATGTTCCTTGTGTTGTTGAGAAGCCTTTGGACTCTTCCTTGCACTTCTGGCCTATTGTCCTTAGTAGATCTTCCTCTAGGAGCTTGTCAACCCATAAGCTGAATTTGTGGAAGAGTGCCCTTGATCTGCTTCTTGTCATTGCTCCTTGAGGTACCACTGGTGTAGAGACTTCCTCTAGGTGCATGTCCTAGAGCTGGTAGCTCATCTGGTCCGAGTCTTCTTGTGTAGAAGTGGAAATACGCGTGTACTCGGCTAGATCAGCTGTACCGGCTGGATTGTGCGAGGTACTGGCCGAATGCCTTCAGGACCGGCCAAGTTGATCCCGGAGTCAGTGGCATCACCAAGGAGACCGGCGGTGTCATCCACGTCGCCACCAAGTGTGCCAGAAGCTTGGGCCTCTCCGCCGGCAATGCTGACCGGTCTGGTCCTATTGGTCGAGGGTCCGGCGGTACTGCTTGGTCCGGCAGACATGCCAAATGGCCCGGCTGTCTCTCGGGTAAGCTTCCTGGTCGGCCAGTCTGGTCTCCTGGCTGGATGTACGACCTGATGTCCTCATCAGTGTTTGATCGACGGCTGTTCTGGTGACAATCCGGCAGGTCTTCGCCACTAATAATCCTCCGTTCTTTTTCTATTTCTTGGCTTCTCTTTATATAGAGCAGAAGAAAATTCTAGGTTTATTTGCATAATGACCGTTATGCCATTAATGAACAATTTTTGGGCTTTTAGCATTGATTCTTATTTTTCTTTACTATTAAACCACAAAAACATATTCATAATGTTTCATGATACTTTAAAATAAATCTTATTTATCCCATCGGATTTTCTTTAAAGGAATACCAAAATTTTCGAAACGTTGATTCATTTGCAAGTTAGGTTTTTAAAAGAACCAAAATTTGGGATGTTACAGGTAGACTCTTGGATCTAGTCTTTGGTACGACTGTACAAGAGTAGAACTTTGGTTTGTCGTGAGTCGTCTTGCGTCTTAGGTTATTCTCGTGTACCTAAACCGTTCTCATACATTTTGAACAAGAAAACTTACGTTAAGGTAGTCAATGAATCGAGAGAAATATGTCTATTTAGTTTTTCACTTATCTTAGGGTTAGCCATTCCGTGCACAACTCTTATCTTCTATTTTAGGTTTCCACTTGTTGTTTGATTCCAGGTTGAATTCATGATCTGGTTTGTCTCTTGGAGCTCTCAAAACAGATATTATAACTGCACATGTAGTGTCTTTGCCTCAGTGAGGCTTTTTTCTGTGTTGTGGGATCTACCTTACTCTTTTGGATTGCATCCTGTTTTATGTTATGGTCGCCCTTTTTTCAAGGAGCTTAGGATTTATGCTTGTTCTTCCTGCACTATTAGAAAACACGTGAACTCCAGAAAGTACGAATGGTGCACTCGGATTACCTCTATTTTGACATCTATAACAAGTTACTTCAAGTAAGTTTAAAATTTCGAAGACTTACCTTGAGTGTGCTTTCCTAGTGGTTCAAGTAAAGGTGAACTCGGATTTTGTTGAGTCTTCTTTTTCTTGTGTGCTTTCCTAGTGGTCCAAGTGAAGGTGAACTCGGATTTTGTTGAGTCTTCTTTTTGTGATCTGCTTGTTTACATTGTTTTTCTTGGCAATGGGATGTTTGATATGTACCTAATTTTTCTTCTTTAGGACCTGCATATATTTCAACACTTTTGGAAAAGAACAAGTGCATCATAACAATCATGGGATCATCATAAACAGATTGAGACACTTTAGCTTGTACCTTTTCATTTTTAGATGCTGAAACAATTTCTTATTTCTTGGTGGATCACTACAAATAGTTTCACCCGGATCCTCTTTGGTATCTAGACCTTTCTTAACCCTTGTTGATATAATCAAATATATTGTTTTGTTTCAAAACACTGATCAATATTTCGAAGAACTATTGAGGTACTTACCTTGGTGTGATCCGGTTGTGCCTTATTCTCACGGCATTTGGAGTTGCTTTTTATCCATGTCTAGGGCTGGTTTATTTTCTTTAACTGCTCACCTCTTGGTCACTCCTAAACATTGTGTTTTCGTGCTTGTGGCTCATGTGAAGATGTTGGGATCGGTTTTTGCTTACCTTCCTTTGCTGCTTCTTGAGTACATTGTATAGAGGTTGAACTCATTGGCTTGAATGACATAAGTTCCACTCGTGACGTTCACTTGTGACACAAACTTTCACATCTTGAATCTATTGATGAAATGACTTTCTTGCTTATAAATTCTTTAACAGTGTGACTCTTGTTCTTATACTTATGACATATCAGTTCTATTGGTTTATTATGTACAGAGCATTTGACTTGATATTTGATTTGGTTGGAGTTTGCATATTGCATGATATAGGAATTGTGTCTTCTCGGTTTGGTTACTTTGGAATGTAAGTTTTTTTTGCTCAGTTGTGTTAGGTTGTGAGGCGCATATTGATATTAATAATTTTTGCATTGTTTCACCTAACATTTGAACAATGCTTTATAAGTATTTTATATCATTTGTTCACCTTTTAACAATCATTTTTATAAAACATGCATATCAGAGTCTAATATGTATATTTCAAATATTTGCATCTCGATTGATTTCAGGTACCAATATACTAATGAAGTGGTTGGAGTTTAGCAAAAGAGAATTCTTGATTGGAGAGAAAAGTGCATCCGAAGAGATACCATCGGCCAGTAGGCTGATGGCACTGACCGATAGCTCACCCCAATGGGACTAGTCGATCCCAATAGAAATCCAAATCTCTTGAACTTGCATCCATCGGCCAAAAGATCGATGTCATTGGCCGATCACACGGATGGATAAATCGAAAAAGTTTTGGGAATGGCAAACGATCGGTCCATTGGCTGATCGCATAGGCCGATACTTGGGACACCGAGTTTTTGAATTTTTTGATATCTCAAGTTTTAAACCCAAAAAGACCAATGTTATGTAACAAGTCTTTATATTCAAGCTAAACTAAGATATAAATAAGTAGTGTATAGTGATTAAACTAATCTAGAAATAAATAAAAGCAAAATAAATTCAATGTAGAGCAATGAATTAAAAGTATTAGGTTTCAAAAAATTTCGCAGGGAATCATATATTCGAATCAAGGATTTTATTTAGGTAAGCTGCTTGATCAATCCGTTGTATCATGAAAACCAAAAAGAAAAAACCTCTAAAGAACTTTGAAAATCTTTTGATAAGAAGTACAAGGGAAAGAATGTTGGTGTCAGAGATTTGCTGCTATAAAACTTTCAAAAATTTCGAAAGTATACTCCAAACCCATCATAGAGAAATTGGAAGCATATCAACTACTATGTCAGGAAATAGTGACAATGGGAACGTTAATATGTGGGACACTCATAATGAACATTCTAATGAAAAAGCTTCTACCAGACTGGTTAGATATGTGGGACACTCATAATGAACATTCTAATGAAAAAGCTTCTACCAGACTGGTTAGATTTGAGGAACCATTTCAAGCGTAAGACGATGTCTCTTCAAGATGTAGTTGCCAAGCTACAGACAGAGGTGAGAAATCGCTCTTCAAATGGGCTCCATATGTGAGAGCACAATGTGAATGTAGCTGAATACATTAGCAAAAGCAAAGGAAAGGCTAAACAACAGGTTCCACCTATAGCTCCTTCTCCTTGGTTGAAAGGCTCCTCGTTTACAAGCTTCAAGAAGCAAGGTATTGAGAAGAAGTTCAAGGGGAAGTGCAACAAGTGTGGCAAAATAACCCACAAGTCAAATGTTTGTCTCATGAAGCCAAAGTATAACGACAAATTTTAAGCCAAATTAACTCAAGAAAATGTATGTGCTGTGGTCACTAAGGTCAATGCGATTGCGATTGAGTATAATTCTAAGGAAAAGTGATACGACACATGTGCCACTACACTCGTACACATTGATAGAGACATGTTCAGTACCTATCAAAAATGCAAAAGTGAGGAGTGGATGTTAATGGCATACACTAGCACATCAAAGATTGAAGGTCACTACAAAATGATGTTGAAAATGACTTCGAGATATGAGCTTACCCTTCAAGATTTGAAGCATGTTCAACACATGGGCAGAATCTAATTTCAAAATCATTAAAAAGCAATGTCGGATTGGCCATAAAATTTCAGTTGGACAAGCTGGTTCTCAAGATACACGAGTGTATTTGGGAAAGTGATATGTTAAAGGTAGTCAAAATGAATGTAATAAAAATCTTCTACAATATTGTTGTTTCTAGTTCTAAAAATGATGTAACTGATTTCAATATTTCAATGAATAAAAATCCATTTGACTATGTTGTTGAGTATTTCAATATATTGCATGAATGGTTAGGTCATGTGAACTATAAATCTATTCAAGATTAAAAAATTTGAACCTAAGCCCCCAAAATGCATAATACGTAAAGTGAAATATGAAGGGTGCATACTGGCCAACCTCACAAAACACCATCATCTCAAGTTGAAAGAACAACCAAATCTCTAGATGTTATATATACAAATATGCAATTTAATATATGTGCAAACTAAAGATGGTAAAAAGTACTTTATGGAGTAGTCATTTATGTATATTAGTTACATAGCAAAAATGAAGTCTTGGAGAAATTCAAAGAATATAAACTCAAGGTTAAAAATCAACTTCACAAAACTATCAAATTATTCAAAACTGATAAAAGAGGTGAATATGAGGGATTTTTCAATACATTTTTTCAATAACATCACATTATCCATCAAAAATTTGTTCCTTGTTACTAGAATCTAAACCCAGTTGCGGAAAGAAAAAATCAAACTTTAAAAGAAACGATGAATTCAATGTTTTAAATTTTTGTTTACTTCAAAATTTTTGAGGAAAACATTGTTTACCACAAACCATGTATCAAACGGTTGAATATGATGGAATTTTCAATGCATTTTTTCAAAAACATGACATTATCCATCAAATGTCGCTCTTTGTTCACTAGAATCTAAACACAAATACGAAAAGAAAAAACTGAACTCTAAACTAAAATAAATGATGAATGCAATGTTTCAGAAATCTGGTTGACCCTAGAATCTTTGGAGAAAGCGTTGCGTTTCATAAATTATGTAATCAATAAAAATACTGCACAAAATTACCGACAAACGTCATGAAATTTGGAAAGATGTTGTACTATGGTACAAATAAATGAAAGTGTGGGGTGTCTAGAAAAAATCGTTATACCAAAAACAATGGATTGCAATTTTATTGGATATGCATACAACAATTGTTCATATTGGTTTTTTGTTCACAAACTAGACATACTAAATATCCATGTCAATATGGTAATGAAATATAGAAATGCATTTTTCTTCCTTAAAAGTTATGTGTAAAGCACCTTTTGCCCCCACTCTTAACCTAGTCAAAACCTAGTCAAAACCTTTCATATCTCGTTTGGTTCACCTCTCTCCACCATCCTTAAACACATGCTCAAACTATCCCAAAGAAGCTCAAGGCCGAGTTTATCGCCAAGGACTCCTTGTACCGGTCCAAGAGCATCACACCCACGATCCCAACTTGTATTAGGTTGACTCCTCATCCATCTCTACCACAACAAAATCTGTAGAAATTATAGAGTCGTCAACTTTCATAGGTAGGTTTTTCAAGATCCCAAAAGGAAACCATTTTGACCTATTTGTCAAAACCAAAGAGATGTGAGCCTTCTTGAAATTTGCTTACCCAAGTGTTTTTGAAACCTTCAAAAGCATTAGACTCACACTAACTTCAAGACCAACCAAACATTTACCAAATGACAAAGTTCCTAAAGTATAAGAAAAAGTAAAACTACAAGGATCTTGAAGCTTCTCTAGTGAGAGTTTTGGAGTTGACACTACAATCGCGGTTGACCTTTTACTCTCTCTCCTCAAAACCTTTTTTGACCATCTTATCCTGCATGATCTTCTATATAATTGGATGATCATCATCTAGTCTAGGAGTGGTCCCGTGATTGAGCTTATCAGCTCTTGAGCTTCTTGTAGTGCTGTTTGAGGAGTTGCTCCTTAAACCTCCAAGGAAATGGAATTTTTTTTATATGGTGGCAAATCATATGGCAATCTCCCTTCCTCAATCGTTTCTTGAACTTTTGGAGGGACCTTTCTAGCTTCAACCAAAATATGGTCAGTGTTCTTGCCATTTGTTTCTTTCAGAAGCTCACCTTTGCTTTTTTGCTCCTTTTGCTCGATTTCTTCCGTGTGCTCTCTAGATGGGAGTTCCTCTTCACTCCTTAGAATGTTAGCTTGACAATACTACCTCGGGTTAACTTCAGGCTTGCCTAGTAGTTTTCCCTTGGGAGCTGATGAAGTGGATGCCATTTGTGCTACTTGGTTATCTAACGCATTCAACAGAGATGATAGATATTCGTCCTTGGCATCGAGTTTTCCAAAAGCACCATCAACCGTTGTTAATTTAGTCATTTTTTGGTTTAATTCCACAGCTTCTTTTGTTCCTACCAAAGTTTTCTGCAAAAAACCTTGCATATCATCATATTGGGCCACTTTCAGCGTACGAAGAGCATGAAACTATAAGGGTTGTTGATGCTGGTGTTATTGCATTTTTGGTTGAAACTTAGGTCTCGCTGCATATCCTTCCTGAAAGTTTTGACTTTGAAGCTTGTAAGGGGGTAGCCTTGATCTTGTGTGATACAAGCTTGAGTAGGTGGCTGTGAAGCTCTCGGACCGGATGCAAGTAACTTGGGCGAGAAACTCGGCTTTAGGTTTCTTGGAATGGATTGGGGCGTGTGTTTGGGTGGTGGGGTGAGGTGAACCACACGAGTTATGAGAGGTCTCATGATAAATCACGATTCTAGAGCTAGGAGTACGTGTCTCAACTAGGTCTAGAACAACAAGCTAGAGCTTTTGCGCAAAGACTCTTAGAGAAAAGTGTGTATCTTTATTAATATGGGAAAAAAGTTATCGAACTACAATGCTGAATGAGCATTACTAATATGCTCGGCAGCTTGACCTTATATGGTCGACTTTCAAAGAAAAATGGAGAAGTTACAAAAATGCATAAAGGAAAATTACACAAAATGGAAATAACCGAAAAATGCAAACTACTTAATTGTTCTTGACTAATCAAATGGAAAACTACTAAATCATATCCTGCAAAACAGAAAAGGCAACATATAATAATGAAAACTTACTTTCTTACCTCTCGGCCAAGAAATGGAAGGCGGCCGACTGATGAGGACATCAGATCATCTGGCTGACCAGAAGACCAAAATGGCTGACCAGAAGGATTGCCCGATACAGCTGGGCCATTTGGTGCGTCTGTCGGGCCAAGCGGTACTGCCGGCCCTATGATCAGCTGGGCCAGGCCGACCAACTTCTCTGGCGGAGAGGCCCAAACCTCCGCCCCAACTGGCGGCGATGTGAATAACATCTCCGGCCTAACTCGCGACTCCGCCGGCTCAGAAATCAATCTGGCCGGCTCCGATATCAACTCGGCCAGCTCCACGCATAATCCAGCCGGCTCACGCAATTGCACCACCATTTCCACCTCAGCACAAGGAGACTCGGATCAACTCAGCTACCAGCTTCAAAGCATGAACCTGGATGAAGTCTCTACACCAGTGGTGCTACCAGGAGCCATGACAAGTAGCAGAACAAGGGCACTCTTCCACAAGTTCAGCTTGTGGGTAGACAAGCTCCTAGAAGATCATCGACAAGGAGCATTGGGCCAAGAGCACAAGGAAGAGTCCAAAGGCTTCTCAAAATTGCAAAGTACTCCAGAGACTTGGGCTCTCATGGCAAAAGAGGTCAAGGCCAAACAATTCGTAACTCTACTCCAAGTTGAAGACTACGAGCTAGGCGCGTGCATGCCACAAGGTCGGCCACCTTCCATTTCTTGGTCGAAAGGTAAGAATGGTAAGTTTTCAATTATATACTTGTCTTTTCTGTTTTGCAGGGTAGAAATTAGTAGTTTTCCAGTTTTGAGTCAAGAACGATTTAGGTAGTTGTCATTTTTCAGTTATTTCCTTTTTGTAATTTTTCTTGTGTACTTTTGTAACTTTTCCATTTTTATTTTGAGTCGACCCTAGAAGGTCAAAGCTGCCGAGCATATTAATAAGGATCTTTCAACATTGTAGTTCGACAACTTTTTGATATTAATAAAGATAAAACTTTCTTCCTACGAGTTTTCTCCCAAAACTCTTTCTCTTAGAACCCTAGTTGAGACCAGCCATCATAGCTTCTAAGTTGTGATTTATCACGAGGTTCATCATCCCTCATGTGGTTCACTTCACCTCTCCATCCAATACCCACTAGAAAGCCTCCATCCAGAATCCTAAGGCCGAGTTTCTCGCCTAATCTTCTCCAACCAGTCCGCATGTGTTACGGCCTTGATTCAAGACTTGTATAATTTTGGTATCAGAGCTTAAACTCCTAAAACCAGGTTGTTTCTATCCTTTGCTTTAGTCTTATTTCCAATTCGTGCATTAGTTTAAGTTTCATTCAAAAAAATTAAAAAAATAACATCTAAAATTCAAACCGAATGCATCTAGCTCCTATATGCATCACTAGGGTTTATACTCATTATTTGCATTACAACTTTGTTTTTCCTTTTGTTAGAAGCATATTTTCTATTTTTAATTAAGTTAAAAAAAATAAAAAATAAAAAATAAAAAAATTCGACCAAAAGAAAATCTAGAAGATTTGCATTACTTACTAGGATTTGCAACATTAATTGCAGAATCTTTCCTTTTTTAAATTTTTCCTTTTCTATTTGCATCTTCTCTACTATAAAAGAAAACTTTCCTAAAGAATTCTTAGGAGCAAACTAACTTGTTTTTCCTCTTATAGCACACGATGGCTGAAGGAAACCAAGATGCAACCGAGGCCATGATGGCCATGTTCACCATCCTCCAAATACAATTCGCATCAATCAGCGAGAGGCTGGAGCATGTGGAGAGGCCGGTGAGATTCCAGGCCATAAGGCACGTGAGGGATGACCAAGACCCTGGTGAAGGTCCTGATCACCGTAGGACACTGCCAGAACAGGAGGAGCCCCAGCCGGATGGAGATGAGGACGCACAGCCTTACGACTATCACCCTAGACCGAGAAGACCTCCACGGCAACTAGAAGTAGAGGGCAATGGCTACGAGCCCTATGGTCATCACCAGAGACCAAGGATGCTCCCCAAACATCATGAAGATGGAGATGACTACGCCTACAATCGGGTAAACAGTCACGATGTCAAGCTAACACCTCCTAGTTTTGCAAGAAAAGTAGACCCCAAGGCCTATCTAGATTGGGAAAGGAGGATGGATCACATCTTCGACCATTACAACCAACCAGGCCCTAGGAGAGTCTCCATGGCAGTAGCACAACTCACAGACAATACCCTCATATGGTGGGATCGTGAGGTTTCTGACCGTAGGAGAAGGAGATTGAGACCCATAGATTCATGGGTCGACATGAATGATCTCATGAGGCAAAGGTGTGTCCCACCTTATTTCCGTAGAGATTTGCAACAACGTTTTCGTACTCTTAAACAGGGAACAAGATCAGTAGAGGAGTACTACGAGGAGTTTAAAAGGCTAAGGAACACGCTGGAGCGCAATGACGATGAGGAAGCATTGATGGCTCAATTCTTGGATGGATTGCAAGAGAGGATCAACCGAAAATTGGAGAGATAAATCTACAATGATTTCAAGGACTTGTTCCACCTCTCTTTCCAGGCTGAGCAGCACATCAGGCGTAAGAGCCAAGATCTACGCAGCAAACCTAAGACGCCTTGGGCACTAAGCATTAGCACCAAGCCCGTAGACAAGGGCAAGAGTATAGAAATCGAATCACGGTTCAAGAAAAAGCCTCCTGAGCAAACCTGTGACCAGAGAGAGCCTAGTAAGTCTTGTAACCCTCAGAGATCACGTGATATCACTTGCTTTAAGTGTAGGGGTTGCTATCACATCTCAAGGGAGTGCCCAAACAACCATGTCATGCTGATCACTGAAGCTGGAGAGTATGAGTCTCACGATGAAGAGGACTTTGAACCAGAAGGAGAATACGGTGACATTGAGTACCCTGATGTGGTGGAAATGCTGGTCACTAGACGCATCCTCTGTGCAATGGTAGACCCCTCCGAGACCACTCAAAGGGAGAACATCTTCCACAGCCGGTGCACCATCAAGGGCAAGGTATGTAATCTCATCATAGATGGTGGTTCCTGCACTAATGTGGCTACTGCGTATATGGTTGATAAGCTAGGTCTAGAGAAGACAAAGCACCCCCGGCCATATAGACTGAGATGGCTAGATGACAAGGTGGAGCTCAAGATCCATGATCAAGTAACCGTGCCATTCAATGTGGGCAGATACCAAGACCAGGTAGTCTGTGATGTAGTACCTATGCAAGCTGGCCATCTTCTGCTAGGAAGGCCATTGCAGTTTGGCAAGTAGACAAGGCATTATGGCCGAACCAATCTCTACACGTTTGTGCACGATAAGAGAAAAGTCAACCTAGCTCCTCTCACACGTGTCCAGGTACACGAGCTACAACAGCAAATGAGTAAGGAAAAGAAACTCATTAAGTATAATTTTCTCATTCAACCAAGTCATGTCCGAAGAGCTTTAGCCTCAAAGGACTTAATGTTACTAACGGTTTTCAAAAAGGTTTTGAGTGTAGAGAAAGAACAGGTAGAGCTACCTCCTGAAATAGCAGCCCTGCTCAAAAAATTCCAGGATGTATTCCCTGAGGAGACCCTCATGCTTGCCTCCCTTACACGGCATAGAGCACTATATCGACCTCGTGCCCGGAGCAGCCTTACCCAATCGATTTTCCAAGATGGCACATTTCATCCCATGTGCCAATGTTAATGATGCGACGCAAACAGCCGAACTGTTCTTCAGGGAGATAATATGAATTCATGGAGTGCCAAGGACCATCGTGTTAGATAGAGTCACCAAATTTCTCAGCCACTTCTAAAGGACACTCTGGAGGAAGCTAGGCACAAAGCTTCTCTTCTCTACCACATGTAATCCTCAAACCGATGGCCAAACTGAAGTAGTCAACCGGACATTGTCGACTCTTCTCAGGACCACACTAGGGAAGAATCTCGAGACATGGGTGGAGTTCCTGCCATTCATAGAGTTTGCGTACAACCGAGCAGTGCATTCAGCCACAAAGAAGACCCCTTTTGAAGTGGTCTATGGTTTCAACCCTCAAACACCCTTGGAGCAAACACCACTGCCACCAGCAGAAATGACCAACCTCAATAGAGCATCCAAGGCAGAATTCATCAAGAAGATACACCAGAAGGTAGCAGAGAACCTGGAGAAGAGGATCGGACAGTACGTGACTCACGCCAACAAAGGGAGAGGAGAAATGATCTTTCAACCAGGCGATTGGATGTGGCTACACCTACGACAAAAGAGATTCCCCAATCTAATGAGTTCCAAGCTGGCCCAAAGAGGAGATGGACCATTCAGAGTACTGGAGAGGATCAACAACAATGCCTACCGGATTGAAATTCTAGGTGAGTTTAATGTGTCTAGCACATTCAATGTGATAAATTTAGCTCTTTTCCTTGTAGATGAGCCAGTTTTGAGGACAAAACCTACTGAATGGGGAGGGGATGACGAGGACATCAGATCATCTAGCCGGCCAGAAGACCAAAATGGCCGACCAAAAGGATTGCCCGATACAGCCAGGCCATTTGGCGCGTCTGCCGGGCCAAGCGGTACCGCCGGCCCTATGATCAGTTGGGCTGAGCCGACCAACTTCTCCGACGGAGAGGCCCAAACATCTGGCCCAACTGGCGATGACGTGAATAACACGGCCGGCCCAACTGGCGATACCGCCGGCTCAGAAATCAATCTGGCTAGCTCCGATCTCAACTCGGCCAGCTCCACGCACAATCAAGCCAGCTCACGCGATTGCACCATCATTTCCACCTCGGCACAAGGAGACTCGGATCAACTAAGCTACCAGCTTCAAGGCATGAACTTGCATGAAGTCTCTACAACAATGGTGCCACCAGGAGCCATGACAAGGAGCAGAACAAGGGCACTCTTGCACAAGTTCAGCTTGTGAGTAGACAAACTCCTAGAACATCATCGACAAGGAGCATTGGGCCAAAAGCACAAGAAAGAGTCCAAAAGCTTCTCAACATTGCAAAAGACTCCAGAGACTTGGCCTCTCGTGGCAAAAGAGGTCAAGATCCAACAATTCATAACCCTACTCCAAATTGAAGACTAGGAGCTAGGCGCGTACATGCCACAAGGTCGGCCACCTTCTATTTCTTGGCCGAAAGGTAAGAATGGTAAGTTTTTAATTATATACTTGCATTTTCTGTTTTGCAGGATAGAAATTAGTAGTTTTCCATTTTTTTGTCAAGAACAATTTAGGTAGTTGTCTTTTTCGGTTATTTCTTTTTTGTAATTTTCCTTGTGTATTTTTGTTATTTTTCCATTTTTATTTTGAGTCGATCCTAGAAGGTCAAAGCTGCCGAGCATATTAATAAGGCTCCTTCAGCATTGTAGTTCGACAACTTTTTGATATTAATAAAGATAAAACTTTCTTCCTACGAGTTTTCTCCCAAAACTCTTTCGCTTAAAACCCTAGTTGAGACCAGCCCTTCTATCTACCATTGATCTCAAGAGGTGATTGGCATCTTGTGACAGATTCTTTTCCCATTTATAAGGCTTATCTCCTAAAGGGAATGGTAAAAACCTTAACATAAACTCGTCTTATGAGTTCCCATTGATCTTAACAGTTTCAAAAAGCCTATCGAGTTGATCCAATTGATCAAAGAGATCTTCCATTGAAAAACCGCAGAACTTGTTGTCTTGCACCATATTTATCAAGCTTGCTTTGATCTCAAAGTTTTTGTTTTCTACCAGTGGTGGGCAAACTCCAGTTCGGTATCCATAAATATTTGTCTCATCAAAAATGTCAATAACTCTAGGAGGTCTTTGAGGGTGCATTGGACCCCTTCTTCTCCATGCGTTCTGATTTTTCATGCCTGCCCTTTGGGCGGCATTCTCCTCATCTCGCTGGAGGTACTGTCAATGATTTTCCATTTCCAAACGCCACCTTAGATGATTCAAACGTTGTCTCTTTGCCTTGCAGCTTCTCTTTCTAACAGCATAATTTCAATGTCACTAGGTTGAAAAAGTTTATTTGTCCTTGGCTTTTTGTGTTCATGCATCTACAAAACCCAAGTAAATGTAGTTAAAAACAAACTAAATACCTAATCTTTAAGTAATTCAAAATTCTAAGGGCTATTGTTTTCTTCCTCGACAACGACACCAAAAACTTGATAAGGTAAACTTTTATTCCCTAATACAACAAGTGCATAATAATCGAATAGTAATTTGGGTATCAAATTACAAGGAAGAGAGAATAGCACACTAAAAATGTATGAAACACCTAAATATAAGTGAATTCAAAGTGGGGTTTTGCACAACAAGAAAACAGCCGATATGCGACCACAAAAGTGGTCGCAAATTGCTTGTAGTCACAAATCTTTCGTCATAAATTACTATGGTCACATATTAATCACAAATTTGCGACTATTTTGCGACCAAAATAATAATTTTATATTTTACGACAAATTAGTGATCACAACGTGGTCACATATTTTGCGACTAATTTGCCCGCTCGGTAGGAGTTACAAAATCTGCGACCAATTTGTTACTACGAATTGGTAACAAAATATGTGGTCGAAAATTGGTCACAAAATTTTACGATCTATTTGTGAGTACTTTTAAAAAATATAACGTAAAATTTAAATTTTAAAAAATAATAATAATAATTACAAAAGTAATCACAAAAACTGTAACCAATTTGCGACCACGATTGTTTTAGTAAATATTTTGGTCACAAATATTTGTAACCAATTTGCGACCAAAATATATAAATTCTCGATGTGGTCACCAACTGGTCACAATTTTTTATGTAAATAGTGTGGTCGCAAATTGGTCACAAAAAAATGTGATCCATTTACGATCATGGATAACTTTTTTAGAAAAAATAAACAATTTATATAAATAAATATATAATATATATAAACATAAAAAATATTTAAATTTTAAATATTCAGTAATTTATTTAACTATCAATTTTTATTATTAATAAAAATTATTAAATAATTTGAATATTTAATAATACATTAATTATTGGAATTATCTATTAAATATTAATTATTACCAATTTTTATTTGTAGTAATTGTTATTTAGTATTACATATTTTTGAATTAAATTATTAATTAAAGTGTTAATTAATATATTAATTTAATTTTGAATTAATTAATTATTTATAATATTAATTACTTAATTATAAATTTATATAATTAAAATATAAATAAAATTGTTAAAAGAAAATTCTAAAAATATATTAATTATAAAATTCAAATTCAAAATTCAAATAATAATTCTAATCACATAAAAAACTAATTGTTATCAGTAGGTGGAAGGCAAAAATGATGGTGACACATTTGATGGTCCGGGTGGCGTCATGTTCGGTGCATTATTGTTTCGCATAAACGTTGCAAATTTGGGATATGTCCATTGGAAGTAGATGACAAGCATCTCCAAGCTGTGTATGCGGTTTTATTGATCATGATCCCGTAATTTACGTTGTTTTCGTTCTTCATCAATTTGAGAAATTCGTTCTTCTATACAAGCATTTGATGCTTCCATACGAGCATTTGCAGCTTCCATACGAGCATTTGCTGCAACTTATTTTTCAATTTGACGCTGCGCGGCGAGAAGTTGCTTTTGAAGCGCGGCGAAATCAGAAGATGTTGATATGAAGTCGTCTATGCGTCTGCTAGACCCGTGAATCCAGTTAAAACTACCAAGACCATAAGAACATCCTCTATCATCCGGAATAAAATACTAAAAAATTAGTAACTAAAATCAAAATAAAATACAATAAACGTTAAAAAAATAAATTATATATACCCAGTCACAAAATACGACAAATTTGCGACCACATATATAATTTTGTCATGCAATCGTAAATTAGTGGTTCTTTTGTGACCAGTTTGCGAGTACACCTTATTTTTATAACCAATTTGCCACCATATTCCAAATGTAGTGGCAAATTAGTCACAAATAATATTTTAAACCATAAATTATAAGAATATTTTTAATATTATAAATTCTATGAGATTAATTACATCATTATGAGTTGTATAAACTTTAATTAATAAGTAAACAATAAAAATTAACACATTTACCAAATTTATATATCATTAAACTAAAACAGTTAACACATTTCCTTAATCTTATAATATTCATATAAACATTATATGTTTAATAAATTTAGTACAAGAGATTTATAATTTTGTTTATAATTTTAGACTTATAATGATTTGTACATACTTAAGATTGAAATTATAAGTTTTAAATGTAAAAATACATCACAAACATGTAAAAATACACTTGTGGTCAAAAATTGGTCACAAAAATAGCAACCAATTTGTGACCATGTGACAAAAACCACCATGTAGTTGCTATTTTTGCGACCAATTTGCGACCACGTAGTAAAAAATGTCATGTGGTCGCAAACTAGTCGCAAAAATACAAACAATTTGTGACTATGAAGTAATTTTTATTATGTGATCGCAAATTGGTCGCTAAATACTATATAAAAATTGGTAATAAGATCTACAGGAAGTTCTGAATGCCCAATGAAAATTAGTCTCCCGAGTTGATGCGGTTCAAAGTTTTCCGACATTGCCAGATGGTGTGATCTGGAGAGACAAACTAGGGAATGAGAATTTGAGATTTGGTGAAAATAGAGAACGGACAGGAGAATGACACATGCGGTATTGTTTTGGGATTTTTTGTATATAAATGTTTATAGAAAAATATCATTTTTACATGTGCACGCATTTGTAATATTATTTTTATAAGTAAAATATATTACATCTTTTCATCTTCATCGTCATCTGAAGATGAAATATTACATTGAAATTCATCTTCTACTTCGGCATCTCCAACGTCAATATCCATTTCTTCGCTTTGATGAATTTTATCAACCAAACAATCCACTTCTATCTCGTCAACCACCTTTGTTTCTTTATCATTTTCTTGTTGCAAAAGGATCTCGTATTTGTTTTTGTAGTTTCCCAAAATATTAGATCTTTTATTAACTTTGAGAACACTAAATCCTGTTTGTTTTGATGATGATTTGGTGTGCGGATAAGGAATATAACAAACTTGATCTCCTTCAGAAGTTGCGGTACATCATATAATGAAACATAAATTAGTTAATTATATAAATAAATTTATAGAAATTTACGTAATATATAAATTAATATTATTTAATAATTAGTTATTTAAAAACTATATACGTATCTAGAATAAATGGTTCATATTTATAGTATTTTTATGATGATAAGACATCAAAAACGTTATTTTCCGACTTTCGAGTGTCTTTGGAAAGTGTAGGATCATACCATTTATATTTAAATAGCGTGATCTTCAAATTTAGGAGTCCAACATACTCAGTTTGAATGATATCTGTTAAAATTCCATAAAAATTAGCTTCATGAGATGCATATGAGTAATTGTCTACTCTAACACATTTGCCATACCTACATGTCTTTTTTCTATGTCTATGTTTTTTCGTGTAGAACATATAAGCTCTTGTAAAATAAATACTTTTACCACTTGGATGACCTATGTGAGTAAATATATACGACACTCCAGGATCTAGATACACAGGGACGTCAGCTTCATCGAATCTACTACACCTGTATATACACAATTCAGCAGGAAAAGTGAAGTAAGATATCTCATCATTCACATATAATTCAACAATCGATCATGCGGCATATCATTTGTTCTTCGCTTTGCTTTTCAATTTTTTTATAAAAATCTTTCAAATGGATACATCCACCTATATTGCAGAGGTCAACCCAATTTAGCTTCGTATGACATATGTATAGGTAGGTGCTACATGACATCGAAAATGCAAGTGGAAAGATCTTTTCCAAATTACATAAAACTATAACTATGTTTTCCTTCAGAACTCGGATACGATTTTATTGCGATGATATGAAGCATAGATCGCAGAAAATCCTCCAATCCATGTATTACTCAAATTTGAATCAAGTAACTAATACATGTAACTATTATTATTATATATATATCAAAAATAAAATATGTTTAAGTATATATACATGATAATGTTATATGAACGTTTTGTTGTAAAAGTTCTGCAAATATAAAAGGCAGAAGACTCTCCATAAAAACATGGCAGTCAAAGCTTTTCATGCCCAAGAACTTTAGTCCATCCATGCCACACAATTCACTAAATCTGCCGCATAGTCATCCGGAAATTTAACCTCATTTTCTACACATTCCAATAATCGTTCTTTGGTTTATTTTGTCAATCTAAATATAGGGAATAAAGTATTACCCCGATCATCTATGTGCAGATTTTTTCGAGAGTAAAAATTTGCAATGTCCAACTTTCACTTAATTGTATCTTTTAATGTATTCTTGACATGCATAACAGTATTTATGATGTTATCGAATAAATTCTTCTCTATATGTATCATATGAAGATTATGTCATATGTTAAGATTCGTCAAGTACGGCAACTCCCAAAATATGCTTTCTTTGTGCCAATTATGCAAGCTCAATACCCTTCCTGTTTTGTTTCATGACCATTTCCACCCAACCAAATGTTCTTAAAGGATTGAGAGATTTTATTCATTCGTATAAAACTTGTTCGCCTGTCAATGATTGTGGTGGATATTCATTCAAAGCGTGCTTGCCCTTTAAAAATTTATTTTATTTTTCTTTAACGGATGACTCTTAGAAAGAAAAATATGTGACAATCAAACCAACACGCCTTTCTACTATTTGATCATTGAAATGCCTTGTTGTCATCCATACAAATTGGACAAGACAGTCTACCATGCGTTGTCCATCCTAACAATATTCCATATGCTGGAAAATTGCTTATCGTCCATAGTAACACAGCTTTTAAATTGAAATTTTGATTCAAAGACACATCATATGCCTCAACTCTCGTAAACCACAATTCTTTCAGCTCATCAATCAAATGTCAGAGGAATATATCCAGACTAGCGCGCTGATGATTTGGCCCCGAATTCAAAATTGTAAGAAACAAGTACTCCATCTTCATACACATATGAGGTGGCAAGTTATATGAAGTGATAATCACCAACCATAATGAATGATTACGAGACATCCCAAATTGATTAAACGCATCAATACATAAGCCAAGATAAACATAACAAGAGTCAACAACAAATCTTGGATGTAGATATTAAAAAAAATTCTCTGTAGCATCAGATGGATGACTCATTTCTCCGTCTTCTGCTTCATGTTTTATGTGCCACCTCATTTCCGCCACAGTTTTCTCGCTTTGATACATTCTCTTAAGTCTGCCCCTTATAAGTAAATACTACATACGGCTGAAATGTATTCTCGTCCTACCCTCGCTTGGCTTCTATCGGGGAGAATCGCAAAAATTATATTTTTCCTATCTTTCATCTTCTTTCCAAAATATCATACAATTGTGAACACACACGTCGATTTTATAAAATGGGAGCCCTAAATTTTGCATCAGTTTTTTGGTTTCGTAATATGAACCCGTTGCTTGATTCTTCTCGGCAAAATATTCAGTAAACAGCTCCGCCCATGAGTCCATGTATTTTTCAGCAAGATTAAAATGAGACTTAATGTTCATGAACCGAGCAACTAAAGATAATTGTGAGTTCCTTTCATGACAGCCATCACACAATGGATTTTTGGCAGCTTCTAACATGTTGTAAAAAATTTATGCTTTTGAATTAGGTTCTTCTATATTATTGAAGCATTCCTTGTGATGATTATAGTACTCATCAGTCATAGTCTCACGAAATGCATCCGTCACCGTTTCAACATATCTATTACTGTATATACCTAGTGTTTCTTCACTAGTACCACATGTACCTCCCTTATTTCTATGGACATCATCACAATGACTACTCGTGCTTAACTCAAAATTAAGTTATTCTCTATGTTTATACCAAACATAATAATTTGGTATAAATCCTCTACTATAAAGATGATTCCAAATTTTTCGTCCTAGAAGAAATTTATCATTTTTGCAATTAATACAAGGACAGAAACATATCTCTACTACTTTGAGCTGTTGGCTGACTACTTATAAAATTCATGAACTTCTCCATGCCTTGTGCAAATTCCGCCGATATATTTCTTGTTTGATTATCAATCTTTTTGTACATCCAATTTCTCGAATTATTGTAATTCTCCCACATGTTTGAAGATTTTTTTTTAATTTTTGATTGTACAAATGAGAGAAGAGACATAGGGGCATATATAAGATTTTACCACTATTTTGCGACTACATTAGTGTGGTCGCTTATTTGTAGGTATACCTACCTCACACATGTTTACCATGTTGTCATTTAGCCATCACTTTGTGACAAAAGTGCCACTCCCATAGTGGTCATATTTTGGTCGCAAATTTTACGACCAAATTTCGACCATATTATCACTACAAGAAAACTGCCAATTTGCGACTACATACGTGGTCACAATTTTTGCGACGGCATTTGCCACGGTTTAGCGACTAAATTGCGACTACGGCTAAGTAGTCGCAAATTGGTTGCAAAAATGTGACCATTAAGTGTGGTCGCAAATCAGTCGCAATATGCAACCAATTAGCGACTAAAATACGACTGCCGTGAGACTGACCTAGGTAGTCGCTAATCAGTCGCAAAATAGCGACTGATTAGCGACTACATATGGAAAATCAGGTGGTAGTCGCTTATTGGTCGCTAAAAATGCGACCAATAAGCGACTACGGCATGTAGTGGCTCTGAAGTCACAAAGTGGTGGCAAAGTGCCAACATAAAAAACATGTGCGTGTTAGGTATAACGACATTTAAGCGACTACATAGCTGTAGTTGCAAAGTAGTGGCAAATCAGTGGCAAAGTAGTGGCAAAGTAGTCGCAAAATGTTGTATATATATGCACCATCCCATTCTCTCATTTGTGAAATCAAAGGTAAAAATTTATGTAAAACATGTGGGGAAATTATAACAATTCGAGAGATTGGATGTACAGAAGAATTGATAATGAAACAAGCGGAATTTGCACAAGGCATGGAGCAGTTCATGAATTTTGCAAGTAGTCAACCTATAGCTCAAAGTAGTGGAGGTAAGTTTTTTTGTCCTTGTATTAATTGCAAAAATGATAAATTTATTCCGGGATGAAAAATATGGAGTCATCTATATAGTCGAGGGTTTATGCCAAATTATTATATTTGGTATAAACATGGAGAAGAGCTGAATGTTCAGTTAGGGACGAAGTACTAGTCGGGGTGATGTACAAAGAAATCAGGGACGTGATTGTAGTAGTGATGAAACAGTTGGTATATCCGGTAATAGATATGTTGAAATGGTGACGGATGCATTTCGTGAGACAACGACTGATGATCATCATCAGTACTATAATCAGAACGAAGAAAATTATAATTATAATTATGAAGAAGAACGGCCTAATGAAGAAGCAGAAAAGTTTTACAACATGTTAGAAGATGCGAAAAATCCATTGTATGATGGTTGTCATGAAGGGCACTCACAGTTATCTTTAGCGGCTCGGTTTATGAACATCAAGTCTGATTTTAATTTACCAGAAAAATGTATGGATTCTTGGGCGGAGCTATTTACAGAATATTTACCCGAAGAGAATATTTACGGAACATCAAGTCCAGTTGAGCTGACTCAAGAACAGAAGAATGAGGTCTTCCTTCAGATAAAAAAAAAATTTTAAAGTTTTTTCTTTTAACATATTTTTGTAATTAATTAAATAATTAAATTTATTATTTAAATTATGTTTTTGTTATTTTATAGTCATATGTTCCGGATGAACGAGGCCGTCTTTATGGACTCGATAGCCTCAGCCGCGTACAGTCTACGGGTAGACGTACTGGGGTACAAACCCATTCATCCGAGTACGTAATGCTTCAAGAACAAAACGCGTTGATTAAAGTATAAAACACGCAGATTATGGAAAGAAATGAGAAGATTGAAGAGCTGAACAGAGAAAACCAGAAGAAGATCTCGAGCTTGGAGATGCTCCTCGGGTATGTCCAACGGACAGATCCCACATTCGCCTCCTATATGCGGGATAACGATTGCACAGGGGAACCATCGACGGCTCCGCCCATCACCCTATTTTCGCCATCAGATTTCCAATTTCCACCACCTGAGAATTAGATTTTTTTTTCATGTATTAAATAATTTTCAATAATAAATTTTTTAATTTTAAATTTTTATATCTTTTAATTCAATATTTTATATTAATTAGTTCACATATTTTCATTTAATATTATAATATTTTTAATTCATTAATAAAAATTAGTAAAAAATTAAATAATATGAATTTTAAACGAATTAAAAGCTATTATATTAATATTTTATATTAAAACATAATAATATAAATTATTTTATTAATATTTCTAATTACAAAATATTAATATTATTATTGAAATTAATTTCCAAAATTATTATTCAAATTTAAATTTACAAATATTATTTTACATTTTTTAAAATAATGTAAATATTTTGAAATTAAATTTAAATAATTAATATTATATTTTTTCCAAAATATATGATTTCAATAATAATAAAAAATATAATATTTTGTTTTAAATCTAATTACGGTGTAGTCATAAATTAGTCCTCAATCAGTCGCAATTTTTGCCACCGATTTGTGACTTCTTCATACATGTGGTCGCAAATCAGTCACAAAAAATTGCGACTGATTTACGACTGCGGTTCTCCTGTAGTCGCAAATTAGTCGTAATTTTTTGTGACTGATTTGCGACTATGAGAGTTGTGCAGTCGCAAAACAGTCACAAAAAATTGTGACTGATTTGCGACTGCGGTTCTCTTGTAGTCGCAAATCAGTCACAATAAAATGTGACTGATTGGCAACTGTGGTTCTCCTGTAGTCGCAAATCAGTCACAAAATTTTGTGACTTTTTTGCGACTACATATTTAGCTACCACAAACGTAGTCGCAAAACAGTAGCAAAATTTGTTACGGAAATTCAGTGGCAAATTAGTTCCAAAAATAGTCACCACCTTGTGGTCGCAAATTAGTAGCAAAAGAACCACTATTTCCGTGGTCGCAAATCAATCGCAAATGTGCGACTGATTTGCGACTACTTTTTTTTGCGACTAGTATTTTGCGACCACTTCACGTGATCACAAATTACATGTTTTCTTGTAGTGTATGGGTCTACCACATGCAGTCACTATTTGGTCGCAAATCTGCGACTGAATAGCGACTACACACCCTGGTCGCAAGTTGGTCGAATATTGGTCACAATTTGATTGCACATTACGATCAATATGCGACTACAGGTTTTAGTCCCAAAAGTGCGATTGCGTATAATCGTAAATTGGTCGCAAAAATGTGACATTCGAGCTCGCAAAATTTGCGAGCACATTGGAAAAATTACTATTTTCTTAGAGGGTTTTGCAAAATTACGTGTCTGCCACATCGGCACCAAGTAACAGAAAACGGATTTCGTTAAAAGATTTGTTGAAAAAATTATACGGGCATTTGTCCGTATATTAAATTTGAATAATGTACATGTTGATGTTGAACAAGGAACTTGGCAATTACAATTGTATGAAAACGCACGTTGGCAATTGTTGAAGTTGAAACAAACCATTTTTTTAATAAGGGATGACGATGTATTTCCCAATCGAAACTATCATATAGCATCAGATATCCACCGAACTAAAGTTACAATATTTTTCTTCTCAAAATAAAATTTGAACCTATTTCTTCTTGAGATAAAAGTTCAGAACTTATCTACCCACAAACGTTGGTTTCATCGGTTGGGATGAGCAATGTATATGCTAAAATATTGTATGTTTGTTTATATTGTGAACTTTTAAATTAGCAAGAAATACGTTTTGGACTTTTCTCCCATAGAAAAATTGGTTTTGAAATTTTATTTTATGTAAAAATAGGTTGTAACCTTAGTTTAGTTTGATGGACATCTAATGTTATATGATAGTTTTTATGAGAAACTAAATTTTCATACTTTAAATGTCCCACATTGTAAACATGAAACAAAATCATGTGATATATATATATATATATAAGAGAATACTACATAGTTTAGAAATGTATAGAGAGGAATTAAAGCCACACGCGAAGTACCACCGGAATGCTCGGCTCAGAATTAGCACGAGCTTCAGGTTTTGACCCTGTCCGGAGGTGTATTTATTTAGAAAAAAGACCCAAAACTCTAAACGAATCCGATCATGAATCATGCTTAATCACTTGGATTCGGGTTGGATCCTTATCGTCTTCTCATGCTCAAGACTCACGAAGAAGTACGTGTCTTCCTCAACTAGTGCCCACGTGCACTAGGTCGATATGAGCAAATTGAGTCTCTCTCACCTGGAGCAGTTCAAATCTGAACGTCGCTTCAACTCGCCTATGTAAAGAAACCTTTAGTCTCTTGTTTTCCATAAATTTGACTCAACAAACACAAAAATTTCTAACAGTCTCTTTTCTCTTATAAACTGTCTTAAGAGTATATCGTAGTTCAGAGTTTATAGATTCTGTTTTTTTATATTGTGAAATGGTGTCAAACGCGTTGTATCTTGAGATTTCAAAATTGCATCACACCATCACACAATATAGACGATTTATTGAGTTAGGTAAAGAGATGAAATATGGCTTATGCATTTGGTTTCTCAAAACGTTTTCAAAAATCTTGGCTTTTATATGTTTTATTACAGTTTTTTCATTTTGAATTTCACATTCGTTTATACGATTTTTATATTGTATTTTGTTATTAAGTTTTTGTAGTTCTTACATTTTCAAAACAGTCGATTATTTAAAATATTAGAATCAACTTCATTTGAAAAAGATAGTTTTTAGTTTATTTTGATGGAAATATTAGGTGAATGACAAAAAAAACAGTAAACTATTTTTACTGTGATAAAATACAGTGATGAAGACATAATATTGTGGACGAAAGTGCCCATTGTTCTGCATGAAGACAGTGATGATTACATATGTCACTGTTCCTGATGTGAAATAGTGCACCTAAACAAATATACATCACACGATTTGAAATATCGACGTCTGCATTTAATGTTCAATATCTTTAAAGTTTGTAATGTTCGATTATATATATATTTTTGTATTGACTATATGTATATGGTATGGTCATATTTACATCTTATATAAAGCTTTGTCCAATTACATGAAAAAACCATTGTATCTAAAGAAAAAATGGGAGCATTCATGGCGATGACATCTCTTTAAAGAGAAAGACATAGAAGTTTCAACACATATGAGGTAGATCACTTGGTATTAAATACCATCCACCTTATTTAGTATGTTTCTTATTCTCAATTTTTGGTGCAAAAAAAACAACTTGTATACATTATAGTAGTATATACGTATGTCATATTGGTGACAACATTTCTTCATCAGCTATATATGGTGGTATATGTTCTATATACATGCGTAGTTCTACATATGCATATATTAGTTGTTATATTACAAGGATTGTTAACATTGTATTATACAGTTTATATCAACTTTTTTAACAAATTTTTGGATTTATGACATACAATATGGGATTATCTATCCACCTACATTGTGGTTAATGGGAGAAGAGTGCAAGTGGTGAATGAATTTTTATACCCGATCCATGTGATACTGAACGTGAAGTAGAGGTCAACGAGAACCATCCATAGTGAAAAAAACGTTCTTTCTTGAGAATGATGTGCCAATAAAGTTAACCTACAAGCTGACAAATTGGATGATGTCGGTACAGGACAAATTAGCACCACCACTTGATATTGAGTGTGACATAGATGTGGGGGTTTTCATGTCCATGCGGATTGATCAAGATGATAATATCTGTGGTAACGGGTAAACACACTATGTTGACATGTACGCATCTTTGAGAACCTGTAACACAGAGATTAACAGTCGACCATTCATGTTTGACTGGGTTAGAATGTTTTTAGAAGACAATAACTAAGTTATCGCTGTAACATATACGTATAATATAAAACATGTGGTAACAACGTGTAGTAGTATGGCTAACATATATGCATAATATATATTTTAAATGATAAAACGTGTGGTAGTATGGTTGAAACCATGGTGTTTTGTATAGAGTTGCTTGGATCAAGTGGGTTTCTCCCAACAAGTCAAGCAGTGTTTGACGAGATACTAACTGGCCAAGCGGTGATAGTTATGGATGAGGTGAACCAGGACATGGCAAAAAGAATAGTGATGTCCAAGATAATAAAAATTAACAAAGAAGTGGAGAAGTCACCAACGGGTTCGTCCGATGATGTCGACATCATCATGGACAACATTACTGGACTTCAAAACCGATGTAAGTACATTTAATATAGGTTAAATAAAAGGTAGTGATCTACATATTTGAAGGTATTTCCGTTGATTGCATGCAGGCGCGACCTTAGTGGGTGCGGTGGGGGAGACATTTGAAAACGCACACCAAGAAACTCTATCACGGGTGTAGATAAAGGAAAAGGAAAGATAGTAGATGACGGAGGGCCTAGCGAGCTATTCTTGGGTTTCACGATTGGTTGTGCTAGTGGGACAAAACAATGCCAAATGGAGTTATCGATATCAATAACGATGGAGTCTCTCATGAAAACAACAATGCTTTTAATCTTTGATTTAAATTTGACTGAAACATCACTACCTTTTCGGAAGTTGTAATTAGTTACACTTCAGAGTAAAAGTTAACTGTTATAAATCGTTAATACATTCATTGTGTCACACAGCTAAGGGATTTCATGATGCGGATGAGATTTGATTTCATTGCATCAGGGGGCATAGAGGACATTGATAGTGTGTGGGCGGTATGGAGGGTTTGGATATAACCGTGCAACATGCAAGAAAGTGATATAGTTTGTTGAATGGGATGTAGTACGGGGATAAGAATCAAAATCGTGAAATATTTTGGTTAAAAATATGGTGTACATTGTAGTCAGAACGATCAAATTTTCCTTGTGGTTTGTTATGTTTACGTTTTTAATATTTAAAGACAATGTATTTGCATTACAATAGCCTTGTCCTCGTCCTCATATATATGGATGTGTTGTTGAAAATGTAATATTTTGTACTAAACTTTCGTATCGTATAACAAATTCTGTTATGAGTTCTTAGAACATGAGTGGTACTTCTTAAATGAATTTTTGACTTTTTATTCCAATGTTTGACTTCTTAAATATGGTGTAGATTGTAGTTGGAACGATCAAATTTTCCTTGTGGTATATTATGTTTACTTTTCCAACATTTAGAGACAGTGTATTTGCAGTACAATAGTCTTGTCCTCATCCTTATCTATATGCATGTGTTGTTGAAAATATTCTGAAACTAGTAAATAAAAATATTTTGTACTAAAACAAACTCTGTTACGAGTTCTTAGCTCATGAGTGGTACTTCTTAAAAGAATGTTTGACTATTTTTATTGCTATTACGCTCGTTTATTAACAACTACTTGTTTATCGTACATGATAATTACATATGATAGTTGTATCTATATCAGACATACATTTGCGTGTTAGTTGATAAAGAAAATTTATCGGATAAAGTTTAAAATGGATGGTTAAAAACCATAAGTGATTGCAAACATTAAAGTAACACACTAGATAGTTGAAATACATAGAGAAAGTGAAAAGAGTAAGTTGTTGTATCTAAGGACTTAACAAACTATTCGTAGAAAACCACAACCAATCTTTGAGATTTGGATGGGATGTCTCCAAAGTTATGCAAGCGCATCCATCAAGACCTGCAATAGTGTGAGCTTGCATTAGCAGTACGGATATCACCCAAAATGCGAATTGATTCCATTTTCTAGTATGTTATTTTCCCTCTCTAGGGAAAACTTCAATTGGGTGGGGTTGGAGTCATCGTTCAACATCTTTCTAATAATGTACCGTAACATACATTCAATAGGGTTAAGATCCTTCTTCATCATATTTTTCGTGCAAAATAAGTGGTTACAGGCGAGAACAGAAATCGCATGAGCCGATATGCCAATACATACACCGACTCATTGTTGCTTTTCAAATTTGAATGGAAATTATAAATCTTTGATTCCCGCACTCCTGTATCATTTATGGGCTAAAAGTATTCCAACAATCACTTTTGAAATTGAAATTTAACCTTCTCTCGTAATGACAACTTGGAAAATTTGGTGTAATGCTTTGTGAGAAATGCTACAAATTTGCTATCACTAAAATCAATGCAGTTGGCATCACCAAGAGTGCGAAGCTTGGATAACGCTCTCTGCATATAAAAGAAAAGAGCATCAACAACCAGCATTACAATACAAAAATGAAGGGAACTAAAAACATAACCATAAAACATCAATATAATAATGGGAAATTTACGCCTATAATAATTACCTTAGGGGGTATTAAATGGATTCTTTCGACAATATCTGCAAAGTCTTCGTTTGGTATATCAAAACCATTAGGAAAGCTGCCATTACTATCGTACAAGAGTCAATAGTTGTTGTCATATTTGTTTAGTTTATGATAGTAGATGTGTAAAATATGTATTACAGGTTTAAATATAAAGAACAATGAAAATTAAAATTGTATAGTCTAAAATGACAACACTTACAATGTATGCTTCATGGCGTAATCTTCATGAGTGTCAGCGTCATCAGATGAATGGTCGGGTTTCTATGCTAGCAGTCTTTTTGTCGTTCTCAGATTCAATGCTAAGAGTTTTAGGAATAGTTTTTTCCCTTTTACTCTTCCGAAAATTAGCGCATGCAACATTTGTCGTGTCCACGATATGCTTTCCACGATTAAAAACCTCAGCGGTGTCACATAAACTGGGAGGTTGTTCTTCGTCCTCCGCCTACAAAACATAGATTATCGTGTAATTTGAAAGTTACTATATATACACCAAATGATATAGCACATATTACTAAAAAATTTTAAGTGGATCTAAACCAGTTCAGTTGATGGGTTCCCATTATTGTCTTCGACCTTTGATGTGCCAACAGCAACAGTAGCCGCCCTCTGTTCAGTTAGTGAGGGGGCCAATAAAAAATGATCAATACTCAGATTACCGGTGTACGCGCGATATATATATAGTTTAAAAAAATTACATCTACATTTTTAGTAAGTGGAAGGGTGATAGGTTCGATGCTATGCATCCTCCCCTGTTGCACACTTATTCTAGGAGAAAGAAGAACGATCAGGATAGTGGCTAAGGAGGAACAATCAAGAAGTAGCAGGCTGAGTCTTGTGGAAGCATTGGGTCAAGACTTCAGACTTTTATTATCATATAGTAAGTAGCAATAATCCAATGTAGGGGCCGTAAGAATGTTGGTAAGGAGAGCTATAAATAGATGTGAAAGGGAAAAGGGAAGATATCGATTAAGTAAGTGAGTGTTGTTACAAGTGGAGGGAAGAGACTCCTAAAACCTTTCTTTCAAGCTTGTAAATCCCTTTGAGTATTTATAAAACAGTATTTTACAGTAGTATTGATCTTATTTTCTGATTCGAGTGTAACAATTTGGTATCAGAGCCGTAAGATCCTCACCAGAAAAACAAACCAAAAACACACAAAAATGCCACCAAAAAAAGACAATGTTGAGAAGGATTCCCTGGAAAAAATTTTCGACCACTTGCAAAGAGGAGATGAGCGCATCACCTCCCTGGAGATCTCTATGGAGGAAATGCGCAAGCAGTTGGGCAAGTTGGACTTCTTGGAGAGGCTTGAGAAACGATTAACGGAGGAGGATAGAAGGGCAGAAAAAGGGAAGGCGAGCGAGGAGCAAACCCAGACCTTGGGAATGATCGCTAACCCAGACGGGGAAAGTCCCGTGTGTCACAGGCCGTCTCCGACGTCAGTGCAGAGGCAGAGGAGTGTGGAGGAGGAGCGCGAGGAGAAAACAGAACCTCTGTCTCGACGTGTGGAGATGCCGATCTTCTCCGGAGGCAACGTGGAGCACTGGGTCATGCAAATGGAACAGTACTTCGAGCTTGGGCGTTTCACGGAGGATGAGAAGCTGCATGTAGTAAAGGTGAGCTTAGATGAAGATGCGTTGTTATGGTATAGGTGGGAACGAGAGCGTACACCATTCACGAGTTGGCCTGACCTGAAGAGTAGGATCCTCGAAAGTTTTGCTTCCACACAAACCAATCCGTGCGAAAGGCTTATGACTATTCAACAGGAAGGGACAGTCAAGGACTACAACCGTGAATACATAACACTCGCGTCGCAAAGCCGCCATCTACCGGAGCAAGTACTAGAGACGGCTTACATGATCGGATTGCGACCCGACATAAGGGTAAGGGTGAGGTTACACGAGCCTAAGAATCTGGGAAAGATGATGTCCTTAGCTTTGGGAGTCGAAGAATGTTTGTTAATGGAGGGAGGTACCTCTGCAAAAATCGGAGAGAGAAGATACGCATGTCGTACCACAATGGGAGGAGATTCGGCTGACGTGGCGCGCAGGGACCACAACAAATACACATGGGCAAAACCGACTTTTGTGAAATATACTAAAATAGCAGAAAAACAAACGACGCCGTTGGAAGCAGGAGAAAAGAACTCTAACCTGGGAGGTAGGAACTCGATAAAGAAGGCGCCGTTTAGGAGACTCACGCCAGAGGAGGTCGATGACCGGAAGAGAAAGGGCCTGTGCTTCCGATGCGATGAGCGATATCATCGTGAGCATCGGTGCCAATTTCAGGCGATGAACGTGTTCCAAATGCAAGAGGACGGCTCCGAAATTTTTGTTAATAACCAAGAGGACGAAGCTGGGAAAGGAGAGGACGAGCTGGCGGAAATGACGGAGTTATCCTTGAACTCAGTCGTGGGACTCTCTTCTCCCAAGACCATGAAGGTACGAGCTCGAGTGCGAGGGGAAGAGGTGGTCGCCTTGATCGATTCGGGAGCTAGCCATAATTTTATCGCGGCGGAGCTGGTTCAACGGCTGACGTTACCAACTCAGGGCACACTCGGTTACGGGGTGATCATGGGAACCGGATTGGCCGTACGAGGAGAGGGGATATGCCGAAATTTGAAAGTGCAATTGCAGAATTTAGAGATTGAGACAGATTTCTTGCCTCTCGAGTTGGGAAGCGCCGATCTGATTCTCGGTATGCACTGGCTGGAGACTTTAGGCAACATGGAGGTAAATTGGAAACTCCAGGAGATGAAATTCAAGATTCAAGGAATTTTGGTTTGTCTTAAGGGGGATCCCAGTTTGTGTACTTCCCCGGTGTCTCTCAAATCACTATGGCGTGCTATTAGTAGGGGAGACGAGGGTGTGTTGGTGGAATTTGGCGGGTTACAGTCAACGGTATTAGGGGATAGTCCAGCAGTAGCGACGGGAGTGCTGCAGTCGGTATTGGACCAGTTTGGAGGGGTATTTGCCGAGCCTGAAGGCCTTCCTCCCTCTAGAGGAAGGGAGCATGCGATCACACTCCAGAACAACGCTCCACCGATCAACGTCAGACCTTTCCGATACCCACATGCGCATAAGACGGAGATAGAGAGGCAGGTAGCTAGTATGTTGGGTGCAGGGATCATCAGACCAAGCGCTAGTCCATTTTCCAGCCCAGTTTTGCTAGTGCGGAAGAAGGATGGCAGTTGGCGGTTTTGTGTCGATTACCGGGCGTTGAATAAGGCAACAATTCCGGACAGCTATCCCATCCCGATGATTGATCAGTTGCTGGACGAACTACATGGTGCTGAGGTGTTCTCAAAGCTGGATTTGAGGTCAGGATACCACCAATTCGGGTCAGAGCAGAGGATGTTCCGAAAACAGCATTTCGGACACACGACGGACACTACGAGTTTCTGGTTATGCCGTTTGGGTTAACTAACGCTCCGGCGACATTTCAGTCACTCATGAACGACGTCTTCCGGCCCCATCTCCGTCAGTTCGTGTTGGTTTTCTTCGACGACATCTTGGTGTACAGCAAGAATCTCGAGGAACATCAGACACATCTCTACAAAGTATTGGCAATTTTGCAGCAAAATCAGCTTTTCGCGAATCGGAAGAAATGCCAATTCGGGTGTCAGGAATTGGAGTACTTCGGGCACATCATCTCCAAGCAAGGAGTCGCGGCGGATCCGGAGAAAGTCAAAGCCATGGTACAATGGCCGGTGCCGCGAAATGTCAGGGAGTTACGCGGGTTCTTGGGTCTAACCGGCTACTACCGTCGCTTTGTCCGGGGATATGGAACCATAGCTCGTGCGCTCACTAATCAATTGAGGAAAGATCAGTTTCTGTGGGATGCCGCTGCAGCGGAATCATTTGAGGCCTTAAAGACCGCTATGTCAACGGTACCGGTTCTTTCCTTACCGGATTTCTCCAAATTTTTTGTGGTTGAGTCGGATGCTTCTGGTTTTGGGTTGGGTGAAGTTTTGATGCAGGAACACAAACCGCTGGCGTATTTCAGTCGGGTTCTAACTGATCGGGAGCGTATGCGTTCAGTATATGAAAGGGAATTGATGGCGGTAGTATTCTCAGTTCAAAAGTGGCGTCATTACCTACTGGGTCGTCGTTTCATTGTCCGGACAGATCAGAGGAGTCTCAAATTCCTGTTGGAGCAGAGGGAGGTCAACTTGGAGTATCAAAAGTGGCTAACCAAACTGCTAGGATTCGATTTTGACATCCAATTCAAGCCCGGGTTAGAAAACAAGGCGGCTGATGCGTTATCTCGACAAGGAGCGACCCACTCCCTGCTCGCTCTTACAATTCCAACAGTCCTAGAGCTGGAAGATATTTACCACGCCGTTACAGCCGACGCTAAGTTGCAGAACATTATTCAGAGCATACGCGAAGGTAGCTCCTCTTTTCCTGGATATTCATTGGTGCAGGACCGGTTATTGTTTGATGGGAGACTGGTGATACCTCGCCATTCACCATTGATACAAGTCATACTCAAAGAATATCACGACGGTAAGATTGGGGGTCATGCCGGTGTCTTGAAGACACAGAAAAGGATTCACAGCCAGTTCTTTTGGGAAGGTATGATGACTGATATTAGAAGATATGTTGCTGCTTGTTCTGAATGTCAACGACATAAATATTCCACACTCGCACCAGCTGGGTTACTTCAACCGTTACCCATACCGGAGCGCATCTGGGAAGATGTTTCACTCGACTTCGTGGAAGGTCTTCCACGGTCCAAAGGGTTCACAGGGATAATGGTGGTTGTTGACAGGTTATCTAAGTATGCACATTTTGTGGGTATCAAACACCCACTTTCAGCCGCTGACGTCGCAGAGCCGTTCGTTCGGGAAGTGGTAAAGTTACACGGGTTTCCAAAGACAATGGTCTCGGATCGTGACAAGGTATTCCTCAGCAACTTTTGGAAGGAATTATTTAAGCAGGCAGGGACAGATTTGAGGTATAGCACGGCATATCACCCTCAAACTGACGGTAACACCGAGGTGGTTAATCGGAGTTTGGAAACTTATCTACGGTGTTTCTCCAGCGACCAGCCTAGACAATGGGCCTCTTTCCTTCCTTGGGCAGAATTCTGGTACAATTCCTCCTATCATTCAGCTATTCAGACTACTCCTTTTCAGGCAGTCTATGGACGCCCTCCTCCCAGCCTGGTGAAGTATGAAAGCGGCTCAACAGCGAATGTCACCCTCGAGCAACAGTTACACGAGAGGGATGCGATGTTGGCTATTCTCAAGGAACACTTACATCGTGCTCAACAGAGAATGAAAATGCAAGCAGACACACATCGTCGGGAGCTCCAGTTTGAGGTCGGTGAGATGGCTTACCTTAAACTTCGACCCTATCGTCAGAGGTCCTTAGCTCGCCGTGTTAATGAAAAGCTGTCTCCACGGTTTTATGGACCCTTCCGAGTAGAAGAGAGGATCGGGGTTGTAGCTTACCGCTTAAACTTACCACCAGAGGCGAAAATTCACAACACTTTCCATGTATCACAGCTGAAGAAAGTGGTTGGGGATCTTCAACCGATACTGACGCTACCACCACAGCTTCAGGCGGATGGGGAACTCCGCGTGGAACCAGAAGCAATCCTGGATAGTCGCACCAATCCAAGATCGGGTCATGAAGAACTGCTGGTTAAGTGGAAGGATCTTCCGTCATTTGAGTGTTCATGGGAGCTCAAAGAGGTACTTCGCCGAGACTTTCCGCACTTCAACCTTGAGGACAAGGTTGGTTTTGACGGCCGGGGTATTGATAGGTTCGATGCTATGCATCCTCCCCTGTTGCACACTTATTCCAGGAGAAAGAAGAACGATCAGGATAGTGGCTAAGGAGGAACAATCAAGAAGTAGCAGGCTGAGTCTTGTGGAAGCATTGGGCCAAGACTTCAGACTTTTATTATCATATAGTAAGTAGCAATAATCCAATGTAGGGGCCGTAAGAATGTTGGTAAGGAGAGCTATAAATAGATGTGAAAGGGAAAAGGGAAGATATCGATTAAGTAAGTGAGTGTTATTACAAGTGGAGGGGAGAGACTCCTAAAACCTTTCTTTCAAGCTTGTAAATCCCTTTGAGTATTTATAAAACAGTATTTTACAGTAGTATTGATCATATTTTCTGATTAGAGTGTAACAAAGGGTTGGCTGCCTACCACGCCATCTGGGGTAATTCCACTGGACTAAAAATAAATAAAAAGTCGCGTTATTGTCGAATGTAAAAATGATAGTAAGGTAATAAGAGGATGGAAACAACATTTTGAAGGTAAGTTTACAATTTCATATGGAATTGACGGCACCCGTGGTATATATCGCGAATAATACCCCCGATAATGTATTATCTTGAGTGTACAAGCTAGTTACCTGACGTAGCATCAAATTTGATAATGCTATCAATAATACATTTTTCCATCTTTTCAATCCTTGATAATGGCTTCTAGGATTCTGCCTTGCAAGGAATCAATAAATGTCTTCATTTTCTGGGAGACTAAGTTGACAATTTGTTGGACGGGTAACTAAAACGGTTGAGATATTTCAACCACCTTGATGGTTCCTCTCCGTCTACATATTTTCTAGCCTTTTTCTTTTCAACCTTCATTGCAGTTAAATCTATCTGTGTAAAGCTACCAACAAACATGTCTTTCGAAAAATAACGGTCTTCAATACACAGGTTGGTTAGGTTTGCTATCTTCTCATCTTCCTCCCCATCAGACCATCCCAGCTCAGCTTCGTCAATTCTTTCTTCATCATCGTATCTTATTAGGGATATGACCTTGGTCTATAAATCAAAATGCTTAATTGTTAATGGATTTATATCATAGCAAACAGACATTGGTAACTAATAAATCTGCTAAAAAATAGCTAACATTACCTCTCCCTTGGAATCTAAACCTCTAGCATACGCATGAATAATAACAACAACATTAGTTGAATCTGATTTCTCATTGTCTCCATCACCCTCGCTGTCATTTTCGGTTTCTTTTCCTGCCTGTTGGTGGACTTTTCTTAGTGGTGGAATAACCTCCACTAAGACAAATTGCAGGGCATGAAAGAAAACTTTCACGTTTAATAATGTTTGTGATAAATAAATCACATCTTTGTCTTTTATACTGCTGATGTTCATAACAAACGCAAGCCTACTATTTGGAAATGTGACTCAAAATCCCTTAAAAAGTTCCGCATGGGATTCAGAAAGTTTGGAAATGTGAGATGTTGGAACTAAAACATCCGAGATGAGAGCTAGGTATGCAAATTTGATGTGTGTTTCCTTGTCTACGATGATTTTCTTTTTTAGCATAGATGTTGTTCGCTCGACTGTTACACTTTCAATGTTGGGAAAAAGAGTGTACCAATAAGGGTGTTGTGCTCCATTTGTCTTTTTCGGTTTTGAAGGATATTTCACTTGGTAGACCCGTGGCAATTGCAAACTCGCACAAAGAATACTTAACTGGTTTCCCAATGAATAAGAACGAGATTTTGTATTTTCTCTGGACTTGAAGTCGCCTCGTAAACATAAAATAGCCTGATTTACCTGAATACATTGGCTTCTCCGATATGTATATGTTAAAGAATAGTTTTAGTAAGCCAAGACTTATGGTATATGTTAAAATTTTCACCTTCAGATTTTTCTTCGACAGTAAACATCCGTCGGGACAAAAGAACTACATCCAATCTGCAATTGAATTAGGGAGAAGTACTATAATGACGCTGAATTCGTCCTTAATTATTTTTTTGATACTAATGTTTCATTAATTATAAAAATAATTTGGGTACTGAGCGTATCTTTTTTCGCCATTGTTACAAAAAATGTAATTATGCAAAATACCATTACTATTCCCAGGAATTTGTTTATACGTCAGCGAGAAAATCGTTGTTATTACAAAAATGCCACAGAAATTCAAGGGTATCGAAATAAATCTGGCACGGAAAATCAGCTGCAATTTTTTACGTAATAGCCGCAGACTTATTAAATGTGTGACAAACTTAATATAAGTCTGCCATCAGACTTATAAACTCTACGATAGATTTATTTTGTGTTACGTAATCGTATACAGTTTTTATAAGTCTATGGCAGACATAATGTCATATGACAACAGAATCATTATGTATGTGGTCACGCAAAGCAAGTCTGCCACAGATTTATTTTTTGATTTTTAGAAAAGCAAGCTCGCAGATTTATTTTCCAATGGCATGTTTACATTAAATCTGCTATCAAAGAAGATACACAAAATAATTTCTACACTAACATTTCGACTTGACAGATTTTTTTAACGATAAAATAGATTTTTATTAAATCTATTTGTTACGGCATTTAAATTTCCTACACTAAGTAGTAGATTTAAGTAGCACTAAACTAACTCTTTGGATTTTATATACATAGGAGACTTTTGGGTCATTACAAACATGTAATGGCATACTTATTAATTTTCAAAATACCAAGTTTAACCTTCTTTGAAAATCATGTATGAGACGATTCTAGGGTTAGCCGCTGCGTCTTCTTCAACCTCGAGCACATCAAATTTTTTAGCTGAAATTCAAAGCATTAATTTTTACTCGTTTTCTTCACATTCGTTCTCGTAAAAAACTTTTTTCTATATCAAGTTTCTCGATGGAAAACATAATTCTTGTTTGTGGTGAATGGATTTTCGAGAAAAATCGATGGTCATTCAATGTCGACAACAATAAAGGGTGTAAAATCTTATCCGCAAATGCTAAGACACGTTTCGAAGATTTGTTGATGATGGTTTACGAAGAATACGAGGTCGATAGAAATCAGTATGATGTTGAATTAAGCTACATGTTTCCGAAGAAGATGTTGTTGAAACTACCAGTGAAAATTGGAAGTTGTCGACAACTTCATGGGTTTATGGGTATGATTAAAACCGAGGAAATTCAGTTATATGTGGAGGTTAGAGAGAAAGAGAAAGCAAAAATTGATAGTATGTCAATTCATTGTGACGACGATGAATATTTTAACTACGAATATCGATACGAGGAGGTTGGCGAAGATAAACACGACGAAGAACCAACTGCTAAAGTGGTCTCACCATGCGAAGACGATGAAGATGAGGAGTATCGATTTGATTATTGTGATGATTCTGATGGAGCAAGCTCTGAGGATGAAGACTTTAGTGTTTACGGAAGGCTTTCGCAAAGTGAAGAGGATGAGATTCCAAAATTACCACCCAAGAAAAGAGTATCAAAAGGTGGTAATAACGAAAAACAAATTGGTAATGCTAATTTGATAGAGTTGGCTTCATTGAATCTTGTTGTATGACAAATTTATGAGACAAAAGATGCATTAGTTACTAGATTGAAGATTTTATCGGTTCTACATCAATTCCATTGTGATGTATATAAATTGACCCTAGTAATTTTAATCGTAAAATGCTGGGTGAGAGACTACAGTTGGAGAGTACGAGCTACACCGGTTGGGAACACGACACAATTTACAATTAGGCAACTCGTTTCAACCATACATGTTCTGTTACAATGCGATCAGCACGTATGCGACAAACAGCTCCTGAAATTCTTGGTGCTTTGTACAAAGATTTTGTAGGTGGTGTTGGTTCTACAGTTTTGCCATGTCATGTTGCTGATGCATTGCATATGAGATTTGGTATCATGGTTCATAAATATGTTGACAGTTAATTTATAGTTGGTGACAGTTTTATGTAGTTTTAACAGATTTATTTTAATATATACGGTCGCAATTTTATTGTAAACGGTGACAAATTTATTTTTATACAGTCACAAGTTTTGGTAGTTATGACAGAATTATTTATTATATATAGAGTGACAGTTTTTGAAATTGTGGCAGATTTATTTTATTACAGTGGGTGACAATTGTTTGGTAGTTGTGGCAGAGTTAATTTTATACAGTCACAGTTTTTGGTAGTTATGGCAAATTTATATTAATACGGTGACAGTTTTTTGGTGTAGTTGCCATACTGGAAAGCGTATCGGACACTTAGATATGCACGATTTTTGGTAAGGGGTTCTCCGGAAAGAGGTTATGAAGAATTACCTACTTACTTATATATGATAAGAAGACCTAATCCTGGAACGCTTACTCGTCTAGAAGTTGATGAACTCGAAAGGTTCAAGTACGTTTTTATTGCGTTTAGTGCTACCTTGAATGGATTTCCTTTCATGCGTAAAGTTGTTGTGGTGGATGGTACGTTCCTACAAGGGACATATAAAGGAAAACTTCTCACCGCAGCTTCCCAGGATGGAAATTTTCAAATATTTCCCATAGCTTTTGCATGAGTTGATACAGAGAATGATGATTCCTGGGAATGGTTCTTTAGGCAGCTTAGTTGTGTTATACCCAATGATGAAGATCTTGCAATTATATCTGATTGGCATCGATCAATTGGTAATGCAATTGAAAAGATATATCCGATGGTTTGTTGGGGAATTTGCACGTACCATCTTTACAAGAATATAATACAACGGTATAGAGGTGTTGCTGCATTTCGTTTAGTGAAAAGGGCAGCGAATGCATTTCGAATTTCCGATTTTGAGACGATATTTGACGAAATACACGCTTTAAATCCAGCATTGCATAACTATTTTGTAAATGCTGACGTGAAGATGTGGTCTCGTGTTCATTTCTCTGGGGATCGATACAACATCACCACATCAAACTTATGTGAATCCCTTAATAAAATTCTTTTGGAAGCTAGGACTTTACCTATTGTAGAACTGCTAGACACTGTGCGGTTAATGATGACAAGATGGTTTGCAGAACGCAGGAATGATGCATTTAGAATGAAAACAACTCTCACTCGTGGTGTTGAAAAGATGTTAGAGGTAATATTGAACAAGTTCATAGATTTGTATGTATTTCTATTTCTTTACTAATGTTTTATTTTCCTTAGGGACGGCTTCCATATGCTAAGCAACTTAATGTACAAGTGATCGACGTTGATCAGACTCAGGTTACAAGTGTCTCATCTTTGCATGTAGTAAACCTTACGGAGAAAAAAATGCACATGTCCAAGATTTGACTTGGAGAAACTACTATGTGTACATGCAATTGCAGTATCGGAGGCACGAAAAATATGTCGTATATCACTTTTTCATCCTTATTATTTTACGACCTATTTGTATAATGCGTATGCGACATCAGTTCTACCCAGAGATGTCACATCACCTGCTCTTGTCCATATCACAAAGAAAGTGTGTTTGCCACCTTTGGTTCGCCAGCAGCTAGGGCGTCCCAAAAATTCAAGGATAAAATCCGCCTTAGAGAAAGCGGTAGAGAAGAAACGGCCCCGGAAAGAACATGCATGTTCCAAATACAATGCAACTAGACATAATTATAAAACGTGTAAGGCTCCAGAGCCATTTTTGTGATTTCTAACATTTGATTGCACTTGTAATGTTAAACTTGTAATGTTAAACCTCTAATGTTAAACCTCTAATGTTAAACTTCTAATATAAATCTGCCATCTCTGCCAATAAGTCTGCCATAGTAACAATAAATCTAGCTATAGTAACAAATAAGTCTGCCATCAGTAACATATAATTCTACCATCAGTAACATATAAGTCTGCCATCAGTAACATATCGTTAACTAATAAGTCTGCCATCGTAAACTAATAAGTCTGCAATGTTAATTACTAAGTCTGACATCGTGAACGAATAAGTTTGTTATATCTACTTAAACAAGTAAAAAAATGTAGCACCAATCAAGATTAAACCTACCACTATCGCTTTCAGCTTCGCAATCTCATCGGCATTGTTCTAAATCTTAACACGCATAATCTCCAAATTGGTATCACAAGGACATCTCCTTGTGTGCTCTTCATTCCACAACCTTAAGATAGTTAATTCCACTACAATAGCTTCATCCCACCAATTGTGAATGTGGTATCAAGGATCCTCACGCAGTCGACACGTAAAAAATCTTCTTCCTGGATCGGTTGCTGTATAAGATGTCAAAACATCTACTTCTCCACCACATGAACACCTAGTTGGGATTCCAAATTCAGCATCAGCTCTGCAACATCCACTGCTAATGGTTCCTTTGGAGGAAGAGCTTTGGATGTAGTTGTATCTTCTCATACCACTGAAAATACACAACACGAGTACATCGAATCAAAACCCTGAGTAAATCGAATCCAAAACACAAGTACATCGAACTTACCAAAATCGAATCAATAAATCGAGCTTACCAAAATTGAATCAATAAATCAAATCCAAAATGCGAATAACTAATCAAATCCCGAAATCAAATCGAATAGAAAAAATTAACTCGAGACCCAAGAGGAGAAGATGAGCTAACCCTAGAATTTGGACCCACCCTGTTCATATAATTAGGATTTTAGGGTATAGAATAGGGATTCTATAAAATAAAAGATACGATTATGTAAGTCTATCATTAGAATTGAGATTTTTAGGGATTACATTTGTAATTGATTATAGAATAAGAGATACGATTATGTAAGTCTATCATTAGGATTGAGATTTTTAGGGATTACATTTGTAATTGATTGTAGAATAAGAGATACGATTATGTAAGTTTATCATTAGGATTGAGATTTTTAGGGATTACATATTGTAAAATAAGAGATATGATTATGTAAGTCTATCATTAGGATTGAGATTTTTAGGGATTACATATTGTAGTTGATTGTAGATTTTAGAGTTTAGATAGAATATTTTTAGGTTTATAGATCGTAATTGCTACTTTACAATAATATTTAGGGTATATCAAGCTACAAATATGTCTGCTATTGAAATATTGTTTAGGGTATAGCAAATAACCAATAAGTCTGTCATCACAAACTATCCAATTATAAATAAATCTATCATCGAAATAACGTTTAGGGTATTGCTATACCCTAAAATAATCAATAAGTCCATGAAATCCAATAAGTCATACTAACGATGACATATTACAAATCTACAACCAAACAAATAAATCTGTCATTATTAACTAATAAGTCTGTGATAGTAAATTAATTAAGTCTCCCACCAAACTTGTAAAAAGTATATTATTGTGAATCTGTCAGAAATAGAATTTTGAACTCGGAAGCACGCGGTAAGGGATTCGATAAATGAAACGAGGGTTCCACAACCTCGTCAAGTATTTCAGTAGCCAACTTCTCACGCAATGCCTTGATGTTTTCGTCATTCAAACCATCAAATGTACACCCAAGAGCAAGACACTCAATGTATTTGCTAGCATATACACCACAATCTCTTTGAACAAAGTTTTGAGGAACATTCTTCAATCTTGTAACCCTAAATTGCTTCTTAGTCCCATTTGTTCAACATAATGGGAATCATTCTGGTGAAGGGCCTACAATACTAAAGAATGTTTTTGTCATCTGGCACCATGTGAGATATGCTGTCATATACATGGATTGTTTCCTTCTGAGGTTAATGTCCACAGCTATCCAATGGTCGGAGTTAACAAAAAATAGACGAACAAATGGTCCATATCGATGTACCATTTCTTATTCGTCTTTGAATCATGCGGTATGGCACCATTAACCATTCGTTTGTAGCTATCTTCGAAAAAAAATTTCTTGGGATCTTCATTGAATTCACGTAGTCATGTACCCAAAAATTCACGAACCAAGGGTTTAAAAAATCAATACGTGAACACCGATATGGGGATGGACTGCGCATGGACCGCTTACGGAACATAGTCATCTCAGAACATAAATGCTGTAGTAAAAAACAAACAAATTACTACAGTTAAACAAATGTGCTATCAAAATAAAACATATCTTAAACAAAACTGTCATGGTAAAATAAATCTGCTAGTAATATAAAACATATCAAAAAAAAACTGACATCGTAAAATAAATCTACTAGTAATATAAAACATATCGAAAACAAAACTGCCACTAAAAAAGCAAATCTGTAGCAAAATAAAACAAATCTACCATCAAAATAAAAGAAATCTGCCATATAATAAATCATCGAAATACAACAAATCTGCCATTTAATAAATCTTCCAGCTAAACAAACTGCTATCAAGTAAACTAAGTAATAATGTACCGTATCACTCAACCAACCATAATAAGATTTAGATCATTTCTTCCTTGGAGTAATAATTATTCTGTAGAATTCAACTCCCGAATCCCATGATCCAATTGGCTCGTTCATATATAAGCTAAGAAATTATATACGGGAAGAGACTAATAATAAGAAATTAATAATATAAGAATAACATACTCATCACATTCTACGAATTTTATTAATTTCCGCAGCTTATGCTCTTCAACTGGGGAAAACTGATTGTATGTTGTTGGTGAAGGGGTTACCCCTTGCAAAAATTTATGCACTGGGGCAAACAAATCATTTGAAGTTTTTGGTGGTACTGGTGGTGGTGGTGGGTTTACACTTTTCACAACCACTCTCTTCATTGTAGAATTCCCTTCAATAGGGCTTCTTTGGGTTCTCGCCAATTGCGGTTGACGTTTTCCTAAGTCCGCTTTGTCATCCAAAGCTTTTATTTGACTTACCATAGCATCGAGAGCTTTGCCAAATACTTTGTTCGACTCCCGAACATTAGGGTCGGAAAAATTTTCTGCAGAAAATTTGTTACCTTCAACAACAAGTTCTTTCTTTTTTTGACAAATTGGATTTCTTTTCAATAGGGGTTCTCACATCTGGTTGTGAACCACTCTTGTTACCTGGGGTTCTCACGTTACCAGGGATTCTCACATCCTCTTTTGACCCACTCTTGTTACCTGGGGTTCTCGTACTTGGGGATCTAGCATCCTCTTTTGATCCACTCTTGTTGCATGGGGTCCTCAAATTATCCTCAGGAGTTCTTGTCCTCGCATCATCAACCTTTTCTCCTTTTTTCTTAGATCGAACATACTTTTTCTTTACTACACAACAAATTGGAGTCTCGTCGTCTGATGTAGCTCGCATTGTTGCCATCCAAGACTGCACATAAAGTAATAAGAACAATAAGTCTACCAACATTAAAAACTGTACAAGCAAAATTGCGGTAAACGAACTATAAGTCTGTCACCACGTATGATATAACAAATCTGTCACATAATAAAACAAGACAAACAAGTCTGCTACCACATATAGTAAAATAAGAAATTTGTCACATAATAATAAAACATGTGACAAACAAGTCTGCTACCACATATATACAAAATCTATCATAGTAAAATAATAAATTCGTCACAATATATAACAAAAACAAGTCTGCCATGTCAACAACCTGCCATGTCAACAACCTGCCATGACTATAATAAAACTACCATTAATTTAAAAATGAAAAAACTACGTACCATTTCTTTATTGCTTACTCCATCCTCTTCGGGTTCATGAGCAATCGACATTGCAGCATCTCTTGGTCCCATAGCTGCATTGACATGCTCAACAGATTTTTCTAGATTTGAAATCTTTTCACGAAACTCTCCTTCCCACGAAGTCACTTTCTCATCAATTAGATTCACTTTTGCTTCTAAGCTTTCAATTCTGGAAGTTAGAAGCCTTACAGTTTCAAAAACACCAGTGAGAATCATTCCATCACTCCAAGAACTTTTCCCACCAGTTCCTTCATCAAAAGTTTCTTTTTTTCATTTTTCTTTTTCTTCAATGATTCACGAGGTTCACTTTTTTCAGAATCACCAACAACTTTCCTTTTCTTCTTCTTGGTCATTGTGGGGGATACATCCACTTGATCCCATGCGGTTTTATCCAATCAATTATAAAGTATATCCATGATCAAATTGTCTAGCTTTGGATCTTCTTCTTCATTATCCCATTTGGGATATATCTCTTCTTCTTCTTTTCTAATTAAATGTCTCACACGTACCTCATTGTGAGCTTTCTTTTCTTCAGCGATAAAATCATCAAACTCAAACCTTTTACGGGATTCACCCCAAGAAAGAAGAGGAACTTCTGTTGTTTTTTTTATTTCCATACAACTCGCCCAATCCAGAAATTGATTCGTACGCCCAAATCAGTAAAGTATGAACACATCCATGTATTGTGTACGTCTTCTTTACATCAAAGACAGTCATTTTGACAGATTCAATCAAACTTATAAAACCAACACGACCCCAAGGATAACTATCAACTCTCTCAGCATCAAACACTCTTTTAGTAGTATTCAAAGGAATTTTGCTGTTAGGAGAAATGCCATACACCCCAACAGACAAAATGGCAAGGCACCCTATCATTGTCCTCTTATCAAAACTCCAATTCTTATATTCGTCCAACACCTGTAGCATATGGCTAAGGCTAGGACCTTCAACACTATAAACATTAAGTTCTTCCCAAAACTCTCTATATGGTCAACATCCCAATCATCTGAAACAATTTTATCACAGTTTAGACTTGTGATTTCAGCAAATTCGTAGAGAGAAAACCTGATTGGACGACTACTTATCAAGGACCACATCTCATTTCTTCTATCAATCGACAACTGATGTGTTAGGGAGTAATGGACAACTTTCGCAGACCAAATGAACTTTGTTTCTTTTAGTTTGATAAAAACACCAACTGCTGAATTTCTCAGAAAATTCCAAACATCAACACCAACTGCTTCCTCTATCAATTCTAAGTTGGACAGCAAACAGTTGTGGTTCATACTCCAGTTTTGAATTGGTGCTTTACCATTTGGATAAAGACGCATGGGGTAATTCTTCTTCACTGAATTCATCATAGCTAACAGAAAATTTTTTGAACAATAAGTTTTCCATTGAATAGAAATAAGTTTATCATATAATACAAATAAGTTTGCCATGAATATCTGTTGTGAAATATTCAGTAAATCTACCAACACTGTCTTTAATAAGTGTGCCACAAAAGTTACTTTAATCACCGATTGATTTGTTCACGAAATCTGTAAATCTGCCAACAATATCCATTATATCTTCTACCAATATTCAACAATATCCATTATATCTTCTACCAATATTCAACAATATCAAAAGTAAAAATCTGTCATCATATAAAAACATGTCTACCGTCAAATATATATAAAATTGCCCACCAAAGATTCAAAGGATTCATGAAATATCGATTAAATATGCTATAAAAAATGTAAATATGCTATAAAAAACTGTAAATCTGCAAACAAATCGGTTCTATCTTCAACCTATAATCTAACCAAAATCTGAAACAAAAGCCAAATAAGTTTGCAATCAAAGGAAAATAATTCTGTCATTAAAGTAAAATAAATATGTCATATATACAAAAAACTTGTCATTTATACAAATAAGTCTGCCAGCATCTCAATATATTTCTCAATACGCGGGAAATTCGAAAACTGTACTTTAATCTAAATGAATGAAAACTTACCGGATTCCATGTCGAAGTTTCATAAAATCTACAACAAACAATGTATATGTTAATAACGAGAGAGAATAGGGTTTCGATTTCGAATGTTTCGTTGATTTATGTCGGAAAACGATTTTTACACAATGCATGCAAGAAAATATGAAAAAAATACCAAAGACGGCGACTGTTAAGCTGGAAGAGATGACTTACCACGACGGAAAACTAGAAAATAAAACTTCAAAGTAACAAAAAGTCGGCAAAACAAAACGGAAGAAACACCGGAAGTCGCAGAGAACAAACACCAACACGTGAAAACACAAACACGTAGAAAAATGAACACGTAGAAAATGTCTCCGAAAATGAATACGAACATGTAGAAACACGAAAATATCGCCGAGAATGGTGAAAGAATGTTTTTTTCGGAAATCTAATGTCAAAATGGTGAAAGTTTTAGGGTTTCGATAATATTTATTAAAACTGAAAAAACATGACCCAATGACTGAAAAGACACGACCGCATACATAATTACTTATTTAATTTTTTTTCAATATATAATGACATAATTGTAAATAAATCGTGTTATCATAGTTTTCATGACTTTTAACCAAAGTTTCGGATCATATGAATAATCGTGTATAACACGGAGTAATTTAGATGATTACGGGATGAATGTGGGTCATCATAAATCATTACTCATTGAATTATGTTGTGTGATATGTAGAATAAATCGAGAACAATTAAATAGTGTATTGACTAAAGAATGTTCCACTCATTACAAATTTAATTTAATTTATTTTATTTTTGAAAAAGCAAATTGATATTAAAACTGGACTTGCGTATTTTCCTAAATTAATACCCGATTTACGGTTCAACACATTGGTCAAAAATTATTAAAATAAGTAGTTGTTGATAAGGAATTTAGTAGATAAATGAACATTGTGAGATGCACACGAGGGTGTGTGTTTTGAAAATATAAAAAATTCTCATTATTTTCAATGTAAGAGTAGATATGTCTCACCAATTCTGGCAAAGTGACATTATGAGAAAACTAAAAAACCAATTTCATGTTATGGGGTACGTTTGTCGATTCCAGCTTCATTTGATTTTTACAGACAACGAAAACGTTAAATCTTATTTCCGAGATTTACAAAGGACGTGTTTCTCCTGAGATTTTCACCGGTTCTTTTTCTAACCATCAATTTAAAGTATAAAAATCCTGATGTAACCGCATTTCTGTTCACACAAACAGTGAAAATTGTTTTGGGTTTGAAGAAATTAGCCGGAAATAAAATGATATTTGTTTTCTGAAATTTCTGATTTTTATACAAAATTGATACCAAAATCAGTGCATACAATTCGATTTTATCTATTTTTTTGTAAGATTCTAACATCCAATTATCGGAAAGGATGTTTGCCGTTGATGAAGAACCAGCCAGAGAAAGAGTTAATACTTATGACAAGACTAAATGTATCCATGCTATAATGAATATTTTAGATGAAGAAGGAACTGAGGTCATGTGTAATTCCTCTTTTGGGAAAGTCCTATCTACGACTGAGAAGCCAGTCTACTCCGTAAGCTTTGGTCATTTTATGTTAACCCGGAAACTCAAGATTTCCAAAAAGGACGAGTTATGGTTTCTGTTTCTAGGTACACTGGTTAGGTTCTTGTTAAGAGATTTTGCTATCATAATGGTCTTCCGTGCGGTAAATTCCCTACTCGTGCCAAAGGAAAGAAAAAACATCCGATAAAAAGGAAGCCGTATTGGCCAATACTTTTTGGCAATCTTGAAGCATGGCCTGTTGATCTAGCAATTAAAATACTCAAAAAGAAAACAGTACCGATAAGGAGGAGAGGATCAAGTATGCATGTCTTGCTATCACGGCATCGGTGTTGTTGCCATCGTCTCATCTTCCCCAATTTGATAAACCTCATGTTGAACTTATCTGGAAACTTGACGCATTCTTTGCATATCTATGGGGAGGCTTGCTTTTGACATGGTTGTGTCTAGTGCCAAAAGAAGAGACGTTCTTGCTCTATCTCAAAGTTTAATTGCCATTAAAAGATTTTTTATTCAATTCAATTGCTCATGGTTGAAGCCGTACCTTCTCTACTGGAATTTGAGCAGTTGAACGACTTATCTTCTTCTGCCGAATATGATAGTGAAACCGAAAGCCAACCGGATAAAACTCGTTATAATGCATCCACTTCCAATAAAAAGAAAATTGGTCTTAGCACAGGCCATGCGTGAGTGCTTGATGAAGAAGGGGAGGTGTGATGTAACTTAACATATTTTGATCTTTTTCATCTAGGTAGACAACTGATGGCGACATCAGGTCGTATGGCCGGCCAGGAGACCAGGCTGGCTGACCAGGGAGCTTGCATGATACAGCCGGGCCATTTGGCGCGTCTGCCGGCCCAAGCAGTACCACCGGGCCTTCGACCAGCCGGGCTGGACCGACCAACATTTCCGGCGGAGAGGCCCAAACCTCCGGCCCAACTGGCGGCGATGTGGATGACACCGCCGGCCCAATTGGTGACGCCGCCGGCTCTGGGATCAACTTGGCCGGCTCCGATGACATTTCGGCCAGTACCTCGCACAGTCCAGCCGGTACAGCCGATCCAACCGATTGAACCACCATTTCAACATCTACACAAGGAGACTCGGACCAGATAAGCTACTAGCTTCAAGACATGCATCTAGAGGAAGTCTTTACACCAGTGGTGCCACCAGGAGCAATGACAAGGAGTAGATCAAGGGCGCTCTTCCACAAATTCAGCTTGTGGGTCGACAAGCTCCTAGAGGATGATCGACAAAGGACATTGGGCCAAGAGTGCAAAGAAGAGTCCAAAGGCTTCTCAACAATGCAAGGGACTTCAGAGACTTGGGCTTTAGATGCAAGAGAGGTCAGGGCCCAAAGATTCCTAACCCTACTCCAAGTCAAAGACTAGGAGCAAGGCGCGTGCATGCCACAAGGTTGGCCACCTTCCATTTCTTGGCCGAAAGGTAAGAAAGGTAAGTTTTCAAATTATATACTTGCCTCTTTCTGTTTTGCAGGATAGGATTTAGATTGTTTACATTTTTGAGTCAAAGAAATTTTAGGTAGAAGTCCTTTTCGGTTATGCACTTTTGTAAGTTTTCTATTTGTGCACTTTTGTAAGTTTTCCATTTCTTTTCTTGAGTCGACCCTAGAAGGTCAAGCTGTCGAGCATATTAATAAGGCTCCATCCAGCATTGTAGTTCGACAACCTTTTTGATAGTTAATAAAGATCAAATTTTCTTTCTACAAGTTATTCTCTCAAGAGACTTGTGCGTTTAGAACCTAGTTGAGACCAGCCCTCCTAGCTCTAAGTTTGTGATTTATCATGAGGTTCATCATCCCTCGTGTGGTTCACTTCACCCCTCCATCCATTACCAATCAGAAAACCCCTATCCAGAAGCTTAAGGTCGAGTTTCTCACCTAAACTTCTCCAAACAGCCCACGCGCATACAACCTTGAATCGAGGCTTGTATCATTTTGGTATCAGAGCTTAAAGCTCCTAAAACCAGGTTGTTTCTATCTTTTACTTAGACTTGTTTCCAGTTCTTGCATTATTTTAAATCGCATTCAAGAAAAATCAAAAAAATAACATCAAACTCCAAACCGAATGCGTCTAGCTTCTACGTGCATCACTAGGGCTTAGGTTCATTCTTGCATTGCCATTTTTTCGTCTTTCCTTTTTATTAAAAGCATATTTCCATTAAGTTAAATCAAAAAGCAAAAAAAATATAGAAAACTACCAAAAGAAATCGACCAAAAACAGCTAACACTAGTTAATAGGGAGTTTCCATTTTTCTAAACTTTCCATTTTTCAAATTTTTCCATTTTCCCAGTTTTTCCTTTTTGCATTTTTTGAATTCTCCTATAAAAAGAAAACCCTCCTAATCAACTTAGGAGCAAAATAACTTGTGTTTCTTTCTTGTAGCACAATGGCAGAAGGAAATCAAGATGCAGCCGAGGCCATGATGGCCATGTTCACCACCCTCCAAACACAACTCGCATCCATCAGCGAGATTCAGGAGCGCGTGGAAAGGCCGGTGAGATTCCAGGCCATAAGGCACGTGAAGGGCTGAGCAAGACCGTGCTGAGGGTCCTGAACACCCTAGGACACGGCACGAACAGGAGGAGCCCCAGCCGGATGGAGATGAGGATGCACATCCTCACCGCTATCACCCTAGGCCGAGAGGACCTCCACGTCAACCAGAAGCATAAGGCGATGGCTTTGAGCCATATGGTCATCACCAGAGACCAAGAATGCCTCCTAGACATCATGAGGATGGAGATGAATACACCTACAACCGGGTAACTCATCCTGATGTTAAATTAACACCTCCTAGTTTTACAGGAAAAGTAGACCCAGAAGCCTATCTTGATTGGGAGAGGAGGATGGATCACATCTTCGATCACTACAACCAACCAGGCCCTAGGAGAGTCTCCATGGCAGTAGCACAACTCACGGAAAATGCCCTCATCTGGTGGGATCGTGAGGTTTCTCACCGAAGGAGGAAAAAGTTGAGGCCCGTAGACTCATGGGTCGACATGAAAGACCTCATGAGACAAAGGTTTGTCCCATCCGAATTCCATAGAGATTTGCAACGACGTTTTCGTACTCTTAAGCAGGGCACCAGATCAGTAGAGGAGTACTACGAAGAGTTTGAAAGGCTAAGGAACAGGCTGGAGCTCAATGACGACGAAGAGGCATTGATGGCACAATTCCTGGATGGGTTACAAGAGAGAATTAGCCGTAAGGTGGAGAGAAAAATCTACAACGACTTCAAGGACTTGTTCCACCTATCTGTCCAGGCCGAGCAACACATCAATCATAAGAGCCAAGACATCTGCAGCAAGCCTAAGACGCCTTGGGCACCAAGCAATATCCCCAAGCCCGTAGACAAAGGCAAGGGCATAAAGATCGAATCACGGTTCAAGAGCAAGGGTCCTGAGCAAACCCGTGACCAAAGAGAGCCTAGTAAGTCTTCTAACCCTCAAAGATCACGTGACATCACTTGTTTTAAGTGTAGGGGTCGCGGCCACATCTCAAGTGAGTGCCCAAACAACCGTGTCATGCTGATCACGGAAGCTGGAGAGTATGAGTCTCAAGACGAAGAAGAATATGAACTAGAAGGAGAATACGGTGACATTGAGTACCCTGATGTGGGGGAAGTGCTGGTCACTAGATGCATTCTCAGTGCAATGGTGGAGCCCTTAGAGACCATTCAAAGGGAGAACATCTTCCACAGCCGTTGCACCATCAAGGGCAAGGTATGTAACCTCATCATAGATGGTGGTTCTTGCACTAACGTTTCTAGTATGTACATGGTTGATAAGCTAGGTCTAGAGAAGACAAGACACCCTCGACCGTATAGACTGAGATGGCTCGATGATAAAGTGGAGCTCAAGATCCATGAGCAAGTCACTGTGCCATTCAGTGTGGGTAGGTACCAAGACCAGGTAGTGTGTGATGTGGTGCCAATGCAAGCTGGCCACCTTCTGCTGGGAAGGCCATGGCAGTTTGACAAGGAGACCAGGCATGATGCCGAACCAATCTCTACACCTTTGTGCACGACAAGAGAAAAGTCAGCCTAGCTCCTCTTACACCTGCCCAGGTACATGAGCTACAACTACAAATGAGTAAGGAAAAGAAACTTATTAAGTCTAACTTTCTTATTCAACCAAGCCATGTCCGGAGAGTTTTAGCCTCGAAGGATTTAATGTTACTAATGGTCTTCAAAGAAATTTTGAGTGTAGAAAAATAGGTAGAGCTACCTCCTGAAATAGCAGCTCTCCTCAACAAATTCCAAGATGTATTCCCTGAGAAGATACCAGTAGGCTTGCTTCCCCTACGCGGCATAGAGCACCAGATTGGCCTCGTTCCCGGAGCAGCCTTGCCTAATCGACCAGCCTACCGGATGAGTCCAGAGGAGTCTAAGGAGCTTGGGAAGCAAGTCAAGGAGCTCCTGGAGAATGGCTATGTTCGAAAGAACCTCAGTCCATGTGCCGTACCAATGTTGCTAGTGCCCAAGAAGGATGGGACTTGGCGAATGTGCATGGACTGCCGAGCAATCAACAACATCACAGTCACGTACCAGCATCCAATACCACGGCTGGATGACATGCTAGATGAGCTGAGTGGAGCCACGGTCTTCTCCAAGATAGACCTCAAGAGTGGATACCACCAGGTCAGGATGAAGGAAGGTGATGAATGGAAGACTGCTTTCAAGACAAAGCAAGGGCTCTACGAGTGGACAGTCATGCCATTCGGCTTGACTAATGCCCCAACCACCTTCATGCGCCTTATGAACCAAGTTCTTAGGGCGTACATCAGTAAGTTCGTTGTGGTTTACTTTGATGACATTTTAGTTTACAGTAAGTGGTTAAGGGATCACCTCACACACCTTGAGTTGGTACTTAAAACCCTTCCACAAGAAGAGCTTTATGCCAATCTCAAGAAGTGCATCTTTTGTACTGATTAAACTTGTCTTCTTAGGTTTTGTTGTAAGTTTAGAGGACTTACAGGTTGATGAAGAGAAGATTCAAGCCATACAAGAATGGCCAACACCGAGCAACATCAGCCAAGTGAGGAGTTTCCACGGTCTGGCTAGCTTCTACAGAAAATTCGTGCCCAACTTCAGCAGTATTGCTTCACCATTGACGGTAGTAGTGAAGAAGAACGTGAGATTCAGCTGAGGAGAAACTCAGGAGAAGGCATTCCAGCCCTTGAAGGACAGCCTTACGCATGCACCAGTGTTGGTCCTGCCCGACTTCAACAAGACGTTTGAAGTGGAGTGTGATGCCTCTGGAATAGGCATAGGAACAGTGCTAATCCAAGGAGGAAGGCCAGTAGCATACTTCATTGAGAAGCTAGGTGGTGCCTCACTCAACTACCCCACCTACGACAAGGAGCTCTATGCCCTAGTTCGAGCATTGGAGACTTGGCAGCATTACTTGTTGTCCAAGGAGTTTGTGATCCACACTGATCACAAGACTCTCAAACACCTCAGAGGGCAAACCAATCTCAAGAGGAGACATTTCATGTGGATGGAGTTCATAAAGACCTTTCCGTACGTCATCAAGTACAAGAAGGGCAAAGACAATGTGGTAGCCGATGCACTATCAAGGAGGTTTGTCTTGATATCCACCATGGAGGCAAAGGTCTTAGGATTCGAGCACATCAAGACTTGGGTGGAGTGCGTGCCATTCATAGAGATTGCTACAACCGAGCCGTGCACTCAACAACCAAGAAAACCCCTTTTGAAGTAGTCTACGGCTTCAACCCTCTCACACCATTGGAGCAAACGCCACTGCCACCAGCTGAGATGACCAACCTCAACGGAGCATCCAAGGTGGAGTTCATAAAGAAGATACACCAGAAGGTAGCAGAGAATTTGGAGAAGAGGACCGAGCAGTACGTGACTCATGCGAACAAGGGAAGAAAGGAGGTGATTTTTCAACCAGGCAATTGGGTGTGGCTACACCTACGACAGGAGAGGTTTCCCAACCTAAGGAGTTCCAAGCTAGCACCAAGAGGAGATGGACCATTCAGAGTGCTGGAGAGGATCAACAACAACGTCTACCGGATCGAGCTTCCAGGTGAGTTTAATGTGTCTAACATGTTTGCCGAAACTGGCTGACCAGGGAGCTTGCCTGATGAGGACATCAGGTCGTACATCCAGCCAGGTGACCAGACTGGCCGACCAGGAAGCTTGCCCGAGACAGCAGGACCATCTGGCGCGCCTGCCGGACCAGACAGTACTGCCGGACCTTCGACCTATAGGACCAGACCGGTCAACATCGCCGGCGGAGAGGCCCAAGCTTCCGGCACACTTGGGGGGGACGTGAATGACACCGCCGGTCCCCCTGATGACACCGCCGACTCCGGGATCAACTTGGCCAGTCCTGAAGTCATTCCGGCCAGTACCGCGCACAATCAGCCGGTACAGGCCATCCAGCCGAGTACACGCACACTTCCACTTCTACACAAGAGGACTCGGACCAAATGAGCTACCAGCTCCAGGACATGCACTTAGAGGAAGTATCTACAACAGTGGTACCTCCAGGAGCAATGACAAGAAGCAGATCAAGAGCACTCTTCCACAAATTCAGTTTATGGGTCGACAGCTTCTAGAGGAAGAGCAGCTAAGGACAATGGGCCAGAAGAGCAATTTAGAGTCCAAAGCTTCTCAACAACACAAGGAACATCAGAGACTTGGGATTTAGTGGCAAGAGAGGTCAGGGCCCAAAGATTCTTAACCCTACTCCAAGTCGAAGACTAGGAGCAAGGCGCGTGCATGCCACAAGGACGGCCACCTTCCATTTCTTGGCCATGAGGTGAGTTAAGGTAAGTTTACATTCGAATATATGCCTCTTTCTGTTTTGCAGGGTAGGATCTAGTTGCTTTATATTTTTGAGTCAAAAACATTTTAGGAATAGGTCCTTTTTCGGTTATGCACTTTTGTATCTTTTCCTTTTGTGCACTTTTGTAAACTTTCCTTTTATTTATTTGAGTCGACCCTAGAAGGTCAAGCTGTCGAGCATATTAATAAGGCTCCTTCCAGCATTGTAGTTCGACAACCTTTTTGATTATTAATAAAGTAGAACCTTTTCCCTACAAGTTTTCTCTCTAAGAATCTTGTGCGCTTAGAACCTAGTTGAGACCAGCCCTCCTAGCTCTAAGTTTGTGATTTATCACGAGGTTCATCACCCCTCGTGTGGCTCACTTCACCCTTCCATCGTTTACCAACCAGAAAACCCCTATCCAGAAGCCTAAGGTTGAGTTTCTCACCTAATCTTCTACAAACAGCCCACGTGCATACATCCTTGAATCAAGGCTTGTATCATTGCCCGAGACAGCCAGGCCATTTGGCGCGTCTGCCAGCCCAAGCGGTACCGCCGGGCCTTCGACCAGCCAGGCCGGACCGACCAACATTTCCGGCGGAGAGGCCCAAACCTCCGGCCCAACTGGCGGTGACGTGGATGACACCGCCGGCCCAATTGGTGATGCCGCCAGCTCCAGGATCAACTTGGCCGGCTCCGATGACATTTCGGCCAGTACCTCGCATAGTCCAACCGGTACAGCCGATCCAGCCGATTGCACCACCATTTCAACATCTACACAAGGAGACTCGGACCAGATAAGCTACCAGGTTCAAGACATGCATCTAGAGGAAGTCTCTACACCAATGGTGCCACCAGGAGCAATGACAAGGAGCAGATCAAGGGCGCTATTCCACAAATTCAGCTTGTGGGTCGACAAGCTCCTAGAGGATGATCGGCAAAGGACATTGGACCAAGAGTGCAAAGAAGAGTCCAAAGGCTTCTCAACAATGCAAGGGACTTCAGAGACTTGGGCTTTAGTGGCAAGAGAGGTCAGGGCCGAAAGATTCTTAACCCTACTCCAAGTCGAAGACTAGGAGCAAGGCGCGTGCATGCCACAAGGTCGGCCACCTTCCATTTCTGGGCCAAAAGGTAAGAAAGGTACATTTTCAAATTATATACTTGCCTCTTTTTGTTTTACATGTAGGATTTAGATTGTTTACATTTTTGAGTTAAAAACATTTTAGGTAGAAGTCCTTTTCGGTTATGCACTTTTGTAAGTTTTCCATTTGTGCACTTTGTAAGTTTTCCATTTCTTTTCTTGAGTCGACCCTAGAAGGTCAAGCTGTCGAGAATATTAATAAGGCTCCTTCCAGCATTGTAGTTCGACAATCTTTTTGATAATTAATAAAGATTGAATTTTCTTTCTACAAGTTATTCTCTCAAGAGACTTGTGCGCTTAGAACCTAGTTGAGACCAGCCCTCCTAGCTTTAAGTTTGTGATTTATCACAAGGTTCATCACTCCTCGTGTGGTTTAATTCACCCCTCCATCCATTACCAATCAGAAAACCCCTATCCAGAAGCTTAAGGTTGAATTTCTCACCTAAACTTCTCCAAACAGCCCACGCGCATACAGCTTTGAATTGAGGCTTGTATCAACAACATAGTGTAATTCACAATTCCTATTATGTTAACACAATAGTAGATAATAGGGATCATAATACGGTAGGGGGTAACCATTTATCTAAACCATTAAACGCAATATTAACCATTTAGCTAGCCAACATACTATTAGTAGGGTTTTATGGTGACAGTGAATTAGATATCTAGTAATTTAGTGCGATGGCTGGTAAATTGATTCATAAACCAATATTTGAAATGTTAACATGGTATGATCCCCTATCCAATGTGTCGTGCCATAGATATCTATTTTGTTAGCATGGTATTTATAATGTTAGCAAATGTGTTAAGTCATAAAGGTTATTTCAATGGTTAACTAATCAGTTAAACAAAATATGTGAACGTAGCCGATATAAATTTTATTAGACTGATAACTCAATGATGATGTTTAGTGATTTAATCAGTGTTCTTTTCCACATTTGATTGTTTTTCTACTGATGTTAGATTATTGAGTATTTGATAATACATTTTTTGTATATTTGCAAGTTGTTGTGCAGTGCATTATTTCATAAGACAGGGAGACATCAATTAACGAAGATGAGTGTGTATGGTCTCATGATGAAGATGATGATAACGTCAACAACATGTTAAAGTTGATATCCGATAATTTTGAATTCTAGAAAAGCATGTTCACCAAAGGTATTTCTGAGTCCGAGTTGAGTAGAATGAAGGGTGAAGAGATGGAGAAGAATGAGAAGAGGGATAAGCGCAAGGATTTAGGGAGTGTGTCCAAATCAGGCCAGTCATCCTCTACTCCTCGTGGTACCGGATGACCATGAATGATCCTCGATTGTTTGCTGATTTGGTTGCATCAAAACTCGGAGAGAACTTTACTTCGATCGAAGCAAAAATTAATAAATCGTTGGATCATTTCAAGAAGATATAGGATTCCTTCACCTTTTTCGAGGCATGAGTGGAAAATATTATTGAGGAAAAGATCTCTAAAATACAGGATATAGTTGTGAAATATATTCGTGAATGTTTCGACAAATCTACATCGATCAATATGCCAGCTGAGAACGCAAGGACAACAGGTGTTCAAGGTGATGATGTTGGTACTAGCAATGTTCGTCGGATGTCTGAAGGATCAAATACAAAGGATTCTCCAATTGCTGTTGATGCATCTCGATCAGATGCGTCTGATGCAATAAATGCTATTCTTGGATCTCTAAATCAGACCGCCGAAGATGAGGTACATTCTTCTCATTAAAATTTACTATACAAACGACCACCCATTTGTTGTGGAAATTTAATTTTCTGTACAGATCGATGGTGTTGAACCCATAACCCCCAACGTTGATCCCCCCCCCACATCGATCCAAATATTGATACAGATATGGAGTGCAAAGGAGACGCAATGGAAACGGTACAATAATTTTTTCTGTAAAATATTATGTTTTCGTGATACGTAACTATTAATTGTACTTGTTTGACGTCCATGACAATCAGTGCAACAAACCTTATCACATTAATGAATTGGCTTTTCTATCATCCATTTCTTCGTTCTCGTTTGGACTTTCTCAGGACAATATCAATAAAGGAAATGTTGTAGGTGATATGGAAGAGTAGCAAGAGACATCTGTCGCTGACGATGTAGGTGATGAAGAAGATGAAACTGAAGAGCATGATGATCAAGAGCCTCGTAAGAGTAAACGTCACGACAGCACCGAATGTTCTTAAAGACTTCTAATGCAAAAAAAGGTTGATGGCAGTGTCACAAGAGCCTAAATCTGTTCTCCATGGATTCGATCCTAAAGTTGGCTATGCGACGAAGTTTTTCAAGCCACACATATTATTGAAGAAGAAGTTGTAAGTTTAACTATATATCTATTTTGTTAGATTCTAATATTATAGGATTGCAAGAGTGTAGTAAGAATGTATAACCATAGCAGTTAATATTATTGTTATCATGTAAAGTTTTATGTCTACCTTTATTTTGGCATTACAATATACTTGCCAAAAGGCATTACTGTCAAGAACAGAGATGTAACTGACATAGCTGAAAGGATGAAACTGATGTCTCCAATCGTAAGTACTAATAACCTAATATGATTTCTTTTCAGTATTGTTCGAGAGACCATACTAATTTTATTGTATTACTTTTTTGCAAGATGTTTGATGTGCTAATACACTTAACTCAACTAATATGTAATAGAGAGCAAGAACGTGGACAAAATGTTCTTTTCTTGGACACGACTTTTGTGTCCCTCTTAATGAAATATCACACCAAATTCATGAGGGTTGCAGTTAAAGATAGGGCTCGTTTCAAGTTTGAAGATGACATATTTGTCTATTTCAGGTTGGAGAGTGATCCATCCAACCCTCCGCGGATTTATTTCCCTTTCAATCTGGATAAACAACACTGGGTTGGTGTTTTCGTGGAAACTTCAGCTATGACTGTATATATATGTCCTTGATTACAACATTGCTTTATGTTCTGATAGTTCAGTTAAAAAGGACCTTAGCCCGATAGCTCTCATGATACCGTACAATCTCAAGAAGACTCCTTATAAAAACATGGTGTCTCAAACAAAGCCATATTTTGTTGTGAGGCATAGAGGAATACCTCATAATGGTATTTATGATGACTTTGTAGTTACCTCTTTGCTACTCATGCATGCTCATTCTGTCAGCGGTCTTGAAAGATGCAAAAGCATCAAATCTGATAACATAACTTGGGAAGGTCAAAGAGTTGTTGTAAATTTTTTTGAGGAGTTTGTGGATTCAATCGAGATTCCTTGACTTGAACTTTCATCTTAGTTTTAATTTCACATTTCTGTAAACTCTTATGTTTCTTGTACTACATGGTTTACACTACTCTTTGGATCTCATGTATGATTAATCGGTTGGTTCTTATCTTTTTTCAGCGTTAATCTATAAATTATCAGTTAAATCATTTTGTACTGTCTAAACACATCAGTTCAGTGTAAATGTAGTAGTGAACAAAACATTATTTATTATCGATAAATATATACCATTTTGGAATTGGAAGGGCTAAAATTACTTATGTCATGAAGGCATTACAAAACCATTTGGTTCAACATTTTGGGGTTCACATAACTATAAAACATCAAAAACCCACTTTCCGAATTACCAATTTCAACACACTATTCAAAATATTCCAGAAACCATACCTTGGGTTGCCCTTCCAATTTTTTAACCATTTTATATAGGCTTTTTACATGTTGCACAGTTATAAACCAATCTGCCGCATCTACTGCATACCGTTAGATGCCTTCTTACTCCACCCTGAAATTCTAACAGCGTATCATACCCGTAAAGAAATTTTTAACTGATATCATTGTGTTCAGCAAATAACTCAAATGATTTCCTCAAATAACAATATTTTCAGATAAAACATACCCTAAACTCCCTTGCGAGAAAATAGGTTGTTTTCTAGGACAGTCAGGTGGTCGTCTGGTTGCCGATGGAGGCAAATTGATTTCCGGAAGTTTTTCATTCAGTGATGGCGTATTAATCACACCGGACACCGGATAAACGATGTTTACGTACGCCATTCTGCAATAGCTAGTCATGAACTCGGTGCATGCAAGTGTATCAACCTTTAACTTTATGTTTACCGATGCAGCAACTGCATGAGCACACGAGATCCATAGTATCTGAAACTCACAACTTGTACAAGTTTTTCCCAACATATCAACATGGTATAGAAACCCCCAAGCTTGGTACGTATCTCAAACTCATCATTATTAATACGACACACTTTATAACCGGTCGATCTCTCAAAATTTTTACTAATTATTTTTTTTTAACCTTTGGTGTGAGTGGATTGTTTGTCGCAGCTGAAGTCTCGTGTCTTTTAGAGAACCACCCAGTGAGCGTTGATCTTATATACTCGATGAGAGGTATAATTGGAAAACCACGGGCTTCACTTAAAACCGCATTCCATGATTCTGCCATGTTGCTTGTCATAATATTATACCTTAAGCCATTGAAATGAGAACGCGTCCACTGTTCCCGCTCAACATTCATCAGATGCACATGCAATATCAATCCTTTATCTCATTGAAATGCGAGTAAAACTCAAGCAAACTAAATGCCCTGGCAGCTCTTGATACTAGGAATCCCAAATATTTTTTCTTGAATATTGTTTGTATGTTCCGCTAGAGATGTAAAATGCAAGCGCAATGCTTGCTTTTTTATACACCTGCCCATTGTGCCTAAATCATACATTAGATTATAACATTCTCGGTAACCAATAACAAAATATATATTCAGATAATGATTGCTGAATCAAAATAAATATTTTGTTGCTACTCGTTAATCTTTTGTATCACACGGTAACAAAATAAATATCTAGGTAATAATTGGTGTATATCAAATGTTCACCTTATGCAACTCTGCGTAGATGGAGTTATGACGATTTGACACAAAAATTGTATCCTCTTCATCAAGCACCACTGCCAACAGCTTCTGAAATCCAACCCCAGGACTTATACAATAGCGAAAGCTAGCGGATATATTTGGTAATTTCCGTCATGAGCACTAGCCGTGAGTAAACACCCACCATATTTCCTTTTCAGATGGGTTTTGTCGATTATTACAATTTTATGCATGTATGTGTAGCCTACTACACTTGTCCCCAATGTGAAAAAAAGATACTTAAATCTCTGCCCAACACCTTTATCATATGATGTCTCCAAAATGACTATAGAACCTGGGTTTGCATGTACCATCTCTTGAATATAAGATGGTAGTAAACGATAAGAGTCTCCATTCGAGCCTTTTACAATTTCTAATGTGACTTCCCTGGAACGCCATGCTTTCCAGTATGATATTGACACCTCATGCTCATTTCGCATCATATCCTGAACTTTCGCTGGTTGTGGACCTGCCCCACGACCGGTAAACCTTGATCTCATCATAGCGCCAATCACAGATGATGTGGCTAATCGTTGGTACCCACCTCTATCGTCTACTGTACAGAAGTGGTCAAATGTTGCTTTTCTAACCTGGAACCAGCCACACCCTGCAACCTTTATGGCATACACCAGCCATGGACACCCCCGTCCGTTATATTTACTGGTACGATAATGAAACTTCATGTTCAATGCATACAAAGCCATATGGAGCTTAAAAGACATCTATTTCACGGAATACCATCCCGACATAGACCAAACTATCGCCGTTATCAAAACAGTCCTCTACACAAATTAACAAAATAGTTAGCATCCATGATTATTCTAATAATAATGTTAATAGACTAATAATTATTTTCCCCCTATGACATTATGATTACTCTGGCAATGTAATATTTCACGTGTAACAAAAGCGAAATGAGATATAGTACTTACTTTCTGAGGATGAATCATCAAATAGGTCAGCATCTTAAACAGGGGAATTGGTATTTCTACTTGGTTGACCTATTTCTAAATTAAATTAATCGTCAAACATCTTTCTTTTACCCTTATCAAGTACGGTGGATGGAATAATTGGTTGTTCGTTTGTTGTTGGGTCATTACCATTATTACCTACATTTGTGTTCAATAAGCAAATGTAAAGTTAGTGGGAATATATTACGATATTTGTATAATGTGCAATGTAAATGTGCAAATTTGTTATATTCCTAGGGGCGATAGCATTTGCGATTGTAAATTCTTCTGTTGTTGATTCGTTGATGTCATCAATATCCAACCGAATTGTATCATTATTATTGCAGTCAAGTATATCATCCATCACACAAAATCCACTGGACGAATCCGAAGACGATATAATATCATTTTCAAGAACGACAACATTGCTAGGAGATAACATTCCTGTTAGTACAAGATGGACTTTGTTAATGACAACCATTTCATTTTCTTTGTATATTTTTCCAAAGACTCTCTGCCTCCCAATTATAATCCATTCTCCCAACAAATCTACATGGAAAGCATATTTATTCACAAATATTGTAAAACATTTTTTAATTTAGTTATTATTGGGTAACATTAGGATTAACTGTTAATGGAATAATTAAATGTTAGCCTTTTGTTTGGTCGACTAAAACGCTCTGCAAATACTCTATCACAATTGAATCCCCTCACTTGTGAAATTACCCCTTCTAAAAAATTTGTATTTCTTAACTTGATACAATCTCACGGTCACGCACAAAGTTAGATCTTCGACTTGAACCTTAACAGCCATGAAATTTGCCACATCCTCATCAGATGTGATGTCGATTGGTGGGTTTTGTGACCGATTTATGACAGTCAACCACTCTAGATATTGGTAGGTTAAAGCAATTGGTTTGTGTTTATCGAGGTCGTACCTGCTCCTTACCATCCCAACGAGGGATGTGTATGTTTGATTTTCTTGGAGCTTTACCCCATAGTTCATTGCTCCTGCTTCACTTATGAAAACTCAATCCTCTCTTCACCTCTCTCCCAAATACTTCTTACGAGATTTCCGAGGCGATCCATTGTCAAAAAGCTGCAGAAGCTACAAAATACTCCCATGTGTTAAGATAGTTAGTACACCGCTAACTAATCAACAAATCATTAAAAGAATAAACATTCAAATATGTAGTTTAGGTAACTTATTTATTAGCTTTAAATATGAAACAAATCCTATATATCCATTTGTAGTATGATGTTTAAAAATAGCAATACTAGAGCATATTAAAGCATGACCTCATTAAAGGTTTGCCATAAAAATGCAAACATTCGAATTTAATGTTTCTTACATTGTCGGCTTCCAGTTTACAGGTTAGAACTTGTGCACCTTTTTGCAATTTAGGAGAATGTTTGATATTCTACATACTTTCAAACTTAGGAAAAATTACTCTGCTTTTAGGTCGATTATCAATAACGTCTTTTATTCAGTGTTAAAGAAATATATACTCTGTTAATTTTACAAATAACATATACATATATATATATTATATAAATAAAATCAAACAAAAAATCTGGCTATTTAATATTTTTTGGCGGTTGTATCTTGTTTGATACACGAAATCATGAACACTACCTAAAACGCAGGTATGTTACTGTTCGCGTCAGACGTTGCCGATGTTGAGGAGAATTTAGCTTTTCCGGACTGTGTTACAACGATTATAGTTGTTTGAATCTCAGTGTCATTTCGCAAATATTTTAAATTTTTTGGTATATTAAACTAATTAACTCAAAATATTTTGCAGATTTTAAGAAAAAAAATGGTAAATCGAATTTCCTTGACCAATATCAAACTTGATTTAATGGAATAAGGTGATCCCTCATCTCAAACTAGCCGAATACTTTGAAACGAAGTTAAACAAAAACCTTTCCCAGCAGACAATTTGAGTTGGCCCATCTCAATCTCAACTTGATCTCCATTTCACCGCTTTGAAAAGCTATGGTCGCCGGCGTCGGAAACTCGTCCGCGACAGTGAAGACAGCTACAAACGGAACTCCTGCTTCGCGTACTACCGTCGTGAGCTCCAAAAAACGAAAATCCGATAGAATCTCAACAAATATAGCCGACAAATTTCATCTGAATGAACCACTGCTACGGCATCTCTCTTCCGCCGCCGCCGTGACCCGCCATTTTCTCCAAACTAACGATCTCTTCCTCCCTCCATCCCAGTCTATCCGCCTTGAATCCCTCGTCTCATCTCTCCCTATCGCACCTTCACCCTCCACCTCCACGGACACGTGGTTCAACCGCTTCTTAGCATCCGCCGGGGAAGACGATGATCCTCGCTGGTATCTCTGTTTCCGAATGTCAAAATCCACTTTTTTCCGTCTCCTCTCTATCCTTTCCCCTTCTGATTTTCCCTCGCTTCCTTTGTCCTCCCTCGCCGCCACAATCTTCCGTCTCGCTCACAATGCTTCCTACAACTCCCTCGTTCCTCGATTCGGCTTCGACTCCGTTCCCGACGCTTCCCGCGCTTTCTTCACCGTCTGTAAGCTTATCAATGAGAAATTAGGGCAACTCGAGGATCCCAAGCCTGATTATTCACCTCGGTTGCTCCCGAATTGCTGCGGTGTGTTAGGATTCGGGAGATTCGAGGTAGACGGGAAGCTTCTTGGGTCGAAAGGTTCACTGATTGTTCAAGCATTGGTTGATTTCAATGGCAGATTCGCAGATATCTCAGCCGGGTGGCCAAGCTCAATGAAACGAGAAGCCATTTTCCGGCAAACGAAGCTTTTCTCGATTGCAGATGAGACAGAATCGGAATCGGAATCGGAATCTAGAAGCTTCCTGAAGGGAGCTCCGTGTAAACTTGGAAATGGAATATCAGTGCGTCGCTACATTCTTGGAGATTCTTGTCTTCCTTTATTGCCATGGCTTATGACTCCTTATAGTTCGTCTTCATCAAACGAGGAAGAAGATAGTTTCGAGTCGTCTCGTAGAGATTTCAATAGTGTGGTTCACACTGCATTGCATTCTGTTGAGATTGCATTTGCTAAGGTTAGAGCTCGGTGGCGGATTCTGGATAGGAAATGGAAACCCGAGACAATCGAGTTTATGCCATTTGTCATAACTACTTGTTGCTTGTTGCATAATTTTCTTGTGAATTCTGGAGATGATGATGATTCACAGGAGTGGGTGAATGGTGCTGCTGGTGATAATGGTGAGACGAGGACAGATGAAGAAGTCGAGGATGAGACTGGGAGGTGTGGAGGAGAAGCTTATATTGAGTCGAGACGAATCAGAGATATGATTGCAGAGAACCTGAGCCGCGTGAATTCAACTAAGATAAATTGAACGTTACAAGCTTTTCTTTTAGTATGATCTTACATCTGTTTCGATATGCACTTTATGGCCTACACGGTGAAGTAGAAGATGTGTTTTGTCACGGTTTGTGATCTAGGGTTGATAGATAATGTTTGTTGATGGTTTTTTTTAATGGATTACTTTTATAGGTTCTTGGAACCTTTAGATGAAAAGTCTTTTGGCAAAGAAGTGATCCTTATCTTTCTTGTCAACAGAATTGATCCTTACATGATGAACATTGACTAGCTTCATGATGGAATACAGGAGTCAGCACGTTCGCGTGAGTTCTCAAACGCACATTTGGCCAATATGCCTTTATTGCATCCATTGAAAAGAGGAGAAAATGACAATCACACACCCATCCGCTTTCCAGCGTATTGAAAACTAGGATCAATCAAGAGTGTGTTTTATCAAAGCATCGATGTAGAAAAGTTTGTGGCTAAATGTACTCACCAAAAGGGGGCTACTTCAACCAATTGATTTTAATCATTTTATCGGTTTCAGATTTGGAAGGAATTGTCTACGGATTTTAACAATTTTCTGATAGAATGAATGTGAGATTGGTAGTGGTGGATCGATTAAGTATGGTCATTTTGATAGATATGAAGCTATGCATCCACCGGTGCTCTACACTTATGCAAGGAGAAGAACCAAGAATGAGCAAAGTGGCTAAAGAGATGGAAGGAAAGAGACGAGCTGATGTGTCAAGTAAAGTGGGCTTCGACACTTAAGCTATTTTAATAAGAGTATGGGCTGAGTAAATAACCACTAAGTTGAGTAGGGTTATTATGTTATTTACTATAAATACTAGGGGAATAGTAAGATGGAGGGGATCGAAAGTTTTAGGATTATCAAGGGGGAGTGGGAGGAGCTTCATTAACAAAATCCTCAGGTTATTTTGTAACTTTTTCTTATAATCTATAAAAACAGGTTTCTACTCTTATCACATTTCATATGAGAGTACAAGATGATTCTAATTGGTGCTAAATACTATGGATCCTATGAGATATTGGAGTGGATAGGTCCGCCACAGGATGCCAAAATACAATTTTTTTTTTTCATGTGTTACAGTTAAACATGTCGAGCATGACCTTCTCAGCAGTACTCAGACTGAATCTATCGGCACAAGTTTAAGATAGATTCTGATTTTGGTTCCCAACCAATCGAGTATCCGCTTTAACTTTGTTAGCTGTTATAAACTAAACAAAACCGAATTTTTACCAAATTTCTAAAAGTATATTTAAAATTTTGAGACGAAGAACCACTCTCGTAAAATTGTTGTCTTTTAAATTTCACTTATATTCGGAAAGAATAAGTGATTTATTGCTTGTACCAACTCTACGTATATTCCAAAAGTGTGGAATTCGATTCCACCATCTCTCGTATGAACATACTAAATTTTTGTATGAAAATATTTGACTATTGTATCGGCCCGTTGTTTATCCAATGATTAAAAATTTTTTTTACTTATATTCATCATATATACAAGAGAAATTACCACACAAGACAAACAATTTTTTATTATTATAATAATAAAGTTACTTCAAGATAAATACTTAGTAAGATAATCATTATCTATTTCAACAATTTTTTTGATTATCTATTATTTCCATATTGACTCTTTAAAATTCTTATCATTAAAAAGTTATCAGGAAAAAAGCATGATATGGAATAAAGAATACAATTATGCAATCACTCCCTAGAAAATGAATATATCCTTCTTAATTTTCAAAAATCTTATAAATTACGCATTCAATATTTTGATCATACTATCTGGATGTTGTAGAATGAAGTTCATGTCTATATATATGTTGTATTATCACTTGAACAAATATATTGGACGTCGAAGTTTTTGATATTTTTTGAGTTCTTAAACATATAAGAAATTTTTTGGAGGAATATGCTTTGTCTTGTCACTTTTGATAGAATCGTCTTTAATTTTGAAGCATTATGTTCAAATAAATTTGTTGGCTCCTTATTGATGATTACTCCACTTGCTCCTTCGATATATTGGATCATATATCTGATCCATACACATTCTTTACATGTTTCATGAATGACAATAATTTTCGCATAATTTGAAAAAGTAACGACCAAAGTTTGTTTTTTAAAACGCCACGAGATCGTAAGTCTACCAATTGTGAAAACATAACTAGTTTTGTAATCAACCTTTATGCGGATCTGATAAATATTCGACATCTACAAAACCAACTAAATTAAACTCGAAATTTATACGATAATATTATCTCATGTCAATCGTACCTTGAAGATAACAAAAGATATTTTATTTCATTCCAATTTTTGCATGTAGGTGATGAGTTGTATATTGCAAGTAAATAAATAACAAATGCTATATTTGATCGAATACAATTTGCAAGAAACATAAGTCCAACAATAGTGTTCATATAAGATACTTTAGAACCTAACATTTTTTCACTATGTTGAGAAGGTCGAAATGAATCCTTATTTAGATCAAGTGATCTATTAATCATTAGAGTACTCAAAAGATTCGCGTTATCCAAACTAAAATGCTTTAATACTCTTTTGGTATAATTTGACTGATGCATAAATATTACATATTAAAAATGCTCAATTTGGAGCCCGAGAAAATTTTGACTTTCCAAAACCTTTTATTTCGAAATCTTCTTTCATATAAGATCTTGCATCATCAATATCTCTTTGAGATTCAATTAGTTTAGGTCATCTACATATACAATAATGATCACAAATCCTAATGGAGATTTATTTATAAATACGCGTATCGCATTATCAATATCCCTTTTCCAATAAATATTCACTTAAGCATTATACCACATGTGTCCTTTTACTTCATATAATTTGACTGAATGAATTTTTTTGAACCATTTAGAGATTTTTTATTCTTCTGGGATCTTGAATCCTTATAAAATTCTCATATATATATATCAGTATCAAGTATTCCATATAAGTATGTAGTCGCATCATGCATAAGGTGCATATCTAATTGTTTAGATGATGATAAACTCATTAAATATCTGAATTTGATTGCATCCATAATCGGTGAATAAGTTTCTTGGTAATCTGTCCCTCGTCTTTTAGAAAAATCTTGTGCCACATGGTGGGCTTTATATCTCGTGACCTCATTTTTCTCATTTTTTTTCACAAGAATTCACTTGCACCCGATTGATATTACATCTTTAGATGTAGTGAAAATGGGTCCGGAAACATTTCTCTTTTGTAGGGAGAAGAATTCATTCCTCATGTACATTTGCCATTTTAATGTTTTAACCCCTAATACAACTCAAAGTGCCGAGCAAATCGAGTAATAGTTGGGTATCTAATCCTCAGAGAAGTAAGAACAACACACTAGAAATACATGAAACACTTAAATCTAGACAAATACTAATTGTGTTTTTGATTGGCTGTTTAATAATCTAATTGCAAATAAAATAAATACGAGTTAAATTCGACAAATAAGATATATGGACTGTGGGTAAGACATTCGATCGGTGCAATATTTCTTTGACTAAAGATTCTATAGGTTTGATTAGATAATCCCTAAGAATTAGAACACTATCTAGTAGATTGATCCACTCTCATGGTAACAATTCATTCACCAGCCTATAAACTACAAAACTTTTGCATAGCAATCTATTGATTAGTGATCATTGAGTTCGAGTCTAATCTTGTTCATCTATCGCCTTAGACATCACCTCTCGTTGTTTAAGATGCAACAAGGATGTTCAGGCCTACCTACACGTTATGTTTACACTTATCAGAAGCTACTTCAATACCTAGAATTAAGCACACCCAAAACATCAAGGATTTGTCGTCTAATCTACTGAAACAACCCTAAGTAAATATCATATTCCCCTAATCTACCTTACCCACGATCCATACAGAAAAATACTCAAACATATTCAATAAAACAGTAAGCATAGAGAAGTAAAAGCAATGAAACATTAGATAAGAGATAGGGTAGAGAAGCCTTCATTGGAAACCAATAGTGCAAGAACAAAGCTTGAAAGAAATCTCTTCTGTCTCTAAAAACAGCCAAAGCAATAACTAAAAGAGACCTGAAAAAATTAGGTTAAAAGTGTTTAAAAAGGGTTTATATAATATCTCTAACAATTAGGTTTAATCATGGGACAAACTGGTTAAATAAAAATAAATTTAAGACATATTTGCTCGGGTTGGCTCAAGATCAGCCATATGAGATCGGCCATATGGCCGATCTCGTGATGGGCAGTGAAATCGTGTAGGTTGTCTTGAGTTGGCCTAAGATCGGCCATGGTGAGATTGGCCTCAAGGCCGATCTGGTGATGGACATGAGTGTTAGCTTGAGATCGGCCACATGAGATCGGCGACCAATTTCATGATGGACATGGGTGTTGGCTTGAGATAGGCTGTAGTGAGTTTGCTTGAGATCGGTCAGGCTAGGTAAGGAGTTGGAAAGTCTCAGTAGGGTGCTGGCCGGGTGGTGCGCGACCGGGCATGTGCAATCGGTCGGATGGCCGATCGCGTGGGCGAGTGCTCCATCGAGATTGGAAAACACTCGGAAGGTTTTGGCAAGTGATGGCCGATTGGGCTGGGGTCTCGGCATGTCTAGCCGATCACATGGAAATGTGTTGCCAAGTGGTACGCAATCGGCCAAGGGCGATCGGACGGATGGCCGCTTGCATGGGCAAGTGTGGCCCCGGATCGGCAGGTGCTCAGAACGTTTGGGTGCGATCGATCTGGTGCTTGGCAGGTCTTGGCAGGTCCTCGGCAGGTGCTCGTAAGATCTGGGCATGATCGGTCTGGTGCTCGGCAGGTGAAGCAATCAGTGTGGTGCGATCGGGATCAGCTTGTATTTGCAAACGCAATCAGGCATGTGCGATCAGGCATGTGTGATTGGCCAGATGGGCAATCGCATAGGCAGCAGATCCTGGAAGGCTGAGATCGGCCGGATTGCCGATCTCGTGCCCTCCATAAGACTTTTTGGCCATTTTTCCGCTCTTTGTCCCGTCTAATTTATCGCTGTACTTGAAATCAATGAGAACATATGCAGAATGTAGAAATGCATGCACTAACCTATAGAATGCAATGCTAAATGTCAATGAACGTAAATGGACGGATAAAATGCCTAAAATATTAATGAAGATACGAAAAAGATGGTAAAATGCATGGAGAAACAATACAAAAACCATGGTTATTATAGATCATTTTGGCATTCTGATACATACTTTGGGTCTGCATCATCATTTTTATTCTACATTTCGTTATATAAAAAACATATTCTTTTAATATCTTATATTTCATTCTAACACATAAATTTTTATTTTTGATATAGTTAATCGAAATCTCATATTTTTCTATATCGAATATGCCTTTTGTACGAATTTATTTATCTTGTTTTTGTAAAAGCTTTATGTTTTCTAAACATTCATTTTTATTTTCCACTAAACCTTTTTTTCAGATGTCATCAACAAATTTTTTATGAGGTTCTCTGGGACATTTTCATTGTGTTCTCCCAATTTCGTTTTGTTTCAGAGATTTTGATCTTTTAATCCTATCAGTCTGTCCTCTTCAACTGAATTGGGTTCATTTTATGTAATACTATCAAAATTTTCTTCAAGAACATTAATTCTCGACGAGGCATTCACTATTGTATACATGATTTTGTCACTTTTTTGTATATGTGGACGAATCTGCTAACTAATTTGTTATATTTTGCAGATAAACAATATTTCTGAACTTCCAATTCACGTTCTTTTAATAGGAGGGTATCAATATATATCAAAGATAGTGCACACCATTTATATCTTCCTTGACTTGTTTAATTCATCTCCCAAACATTGTAAATTCATCTTTATTAAAATGGTAGTCGGAAAATCGTGTTGTAAACATGTAACAGGTTTGCAGCTCAAGATACCGAATGATACTCGGTGATGTATATTCTAAATCTTTTTTATGGCCCCATTTTTTTCTTTGTAGTGGGGCTATGGGAACATAAACTGCACATCGAAAAACATGGAGATGAGATATATCGGGCTTCTGGCCATATGTTAATTATAATGGGAAATATTCAAAGTATGTACTTGGTCATATCTGGATCAACGTCGTTGCATGCAATATAGGATGATCCCATACTAAATTGAGAGCTTTGATCTCAAAAATAATGATCTAGCAATAAGTTGTAATATTTTAATCAATACTCAGACATTTCATTTTGTGTATGATTATGCAAAATCAGATATTTAACATTGACTACAATAACTATTAAAGGCTTGTGAAGTGAAGTCACCGGTGTTATCAAGTCGTACTTATTATAGCATAATCAGGAAATTATGTTATCAACCTGATTATCTGGGAAATCAATTTTGCAAAATTCATATTTTATGTGGTTAATAGACACATATGTGACCATCTACTAGATGGGTCAATCAAAATCGTAAAATATCAAAATAGCCCGCATGATTGGTAGGTAGATCCACATATATCACCATGTTTTTTTGTGAGAATACTGGGATTCATTCCCAATTTTTGCTTGTGATGGCTGACTAATAAGTTTTCCTTGAGAACATGCTTTATACGAAAGCTCGTGTTATTGAAAGATATTCTGGTCTTTCAATGGGTGACCACTAAAATTTTGCAGAATTTCTCATCATAACTGATCGAGGATGTCCTTTTCTTTCATCTCATACTTTGAATATACTACTAAATTTATGGTTTATCATAACATATGATTCACTAATGATTATTTTACTACAAGAAAACAAACGTTTTGCTACTCGTTTTTACGATTACAAGCAAGGTCACAAAATATGCAGCTCCACTGCGACTACTATGCAACCAACATGCGATTAGCATGCGATTGCAAGGGTGTAATCGCAAAGCATTGGGTGTTTTGCGACTAATGAAAGTGGTTAGGGTTTAGTAGTATATTTGTGACTCTTGTGCGACCACACTACGACTCTACAGTGTGTTCGCAAACGGTCGCAAAATTACGACAAATATGCGACCGGAGAATCATAGCTAAATTTTGGTTGGATATCCCTCGCACTTTGTGCGATGGTTTAGTGACCACATCGTTAGTGGCAATTGAGTCGCATAGTAGTCGCGATTGTATAATGTGAAATACATGCGTAGAAGTAATTACAACTAAAAATAAGCAACTACAAAATAATGGTCACAAAGTAGTGGTAAAATAGTGGCAAAATAGTGGCAAAAGCTTATATTATATAGGGAGAATTGCTAGAATGACACAAAACTCAACACTAATTATTAGATTGACCCACATATTTCTTAATTACTAAAATATTTTAGGTACCGAGCGTACCCTCCATCGCTGTTGTTACAAAAACGTTATTACGCAAAATGCCATTACTATTTTTTGGGATTTTTAACACGTCAGCGAAAAAGATGTTGTTATTACGAAAATATTATGAAATTTCAGGGACATCAACATAAGTCTGCGACTAAAAATCTGCACCAGTTTTTTACGTAATAGTGACAGATTTAATAAGTCTGCGGCAGACTTAATAAATCTTCGGCAGTTTTATTTGCAGTTACAGTAAACTTATTTAAGTCTGTGACATAATTAATATGTATGTGTGAGACTTAATAAGTCTGCCGTAGATTTATGTTGGGAGTGCGACTGATTTTATGAAAATGAGATATGATAGATTTATTTTAGTTGTGGTATATTTACAACGAATATGCTATCAAAGAAGATTTATAAGATAACTACTATAATAACATTTGCAACTTGGAAGATTTTTAGTAACGACTAGTAGGTTTTCACTACATTAGTTTGTTTTTCTACACGAAACAACAAATTTAATTAGGACTAAATTAACTTTTTTGATTTTACATTTCGTATCAGACTTTTGAATTATAACATTTCATGAGAGACATTTTAATCAGTTTGATGGTACACTTATTAAATCATTAATTGCCGATTTTATAACCCTCTTTGAAAAACATGAATGATGATTCTAAGGTTAGCCGCCACATTTTTTTAACTTCAAGCACATGGAATTTTCACTTGAACTCAAAACCATCAATTTTTACTCCTTTTGTTCATCTCCATTCTCGTAAACAATCTCATCCTATATCAATTTTTGGATGGAGGACATAATTCTTGTTTTTGGTGAATGAATTTTCGAGAAAAAATGATGGTCATTCAATGTCGATAACAAGAAAAGTGTAAAATTCTATCAGAAAATGGTAAGACACGTTTCGAAGAATTCTTGAAGATGGTTTATGGAGAATATGAAATCGATAAAAATGAATGTGAGATCGAATTAAGCTTTTGTAATTACCGATATAACACTCATCAAATAAGTCTGCCATCATTAACAATAAGTATTCTATTAATAACAAATAAGTCTGCCACCAGTAACTAATAAGTCTGCCATCAATACCAATTGAGAATTACAATAGAAACTTTATCTTCCTCTACTTAAACAAGTACAAAAGTGTAGCACCAAACAAGAATAAACCTGCAACTAACGCTTTCAGTTTTACAATCTCATCGGCGTTGTTCTAAATCTGAACACACATAGTGTCCAAAGTGGTATCACAAGGACATAATGTGCTCTTATATACGATTATATAAGTCTATCAATAGAGTTGAGATTTTAGGGATTAGAGATTGTAATTGATTGTAGATTTTAGAGTCTAGATTCAATATTTTTGGGTTTAGAGTTGAGTAATACCCTAAAATAGTACTTTTTTAAGTTTATCTTCTAAATTTAGCACATTAAAAATAAATTTTCCAAAATAGCAAAAATTATCATGTAAAACTAATTATTTACCTCAAATAAACTATATAAAAAATTAAAATATAATATTTGGATTCATTTTTTCTAATTTAGGTTTTAAATTATTTTTAATTAGAAGAGATTTTAATTATTTTAGTATTAAATTTGTGCTATTTCTTGAAATTTAAATGATTAGTGCTATATTTAAAATAAAAACTTAAAAGAATGCTATTTTAGTCAATTGCTCTTTAGAGTTTGTAATTTTACATTTCAATATTTTTATATTTTAGAGTTTGGGGTATAGCAAGTTATAAACATGTCTACGATGGAAATAATGTTTAGGGTATAACAATAATAAAAAAATCTGCCATCAAAATAATGTTTACAGTATAGCAAGCTATAAATAAGGTTACATTAAAATATTGTTTAGGGTATAACAAGCTACAAATAAGTCTACCTTCAAAATATTTTTAGGGTATAGCAAGTTATAAATAAGTTTGTCATAGATAACAATAAGTTTGTCATCAATAATCAACAAATCTTCCAGCAAAATAATAAGTTTGGCATCAATAACAATAAGTTTGTCATCAAAATAATGTTTAGGGTATTGCTATACCCTAAATAAGACTACCATCGATAATAATAACTTTGTCATAAGTCTACGATCAATAACAATAAATGTGTCATCAAAATAATGTTTAGGGTACTGCTATACCCTAAATAAGTTTACCATCAATTACAATAACTCTTTCTCAATAAGTCTGTCATCATTAACTAATAAGTACCATCAATGGCAAGATAACCTATCATTCTCCTATTCTCAAAAGTCCAATTTTTGCGTTAGTCCAACACATGTTGCACATGGCTAAGGCTAGGTCCTTCAACATTCGAAACATTAAGATCTTCCCAAAATTCTATATGGTCAACATCCCAATCGTCTCACACAATTTTATCACATTTTAGACATGTGATATGTGAAAATTCATAGAGAGAGAGAACCTAGCAGGACAACCATTTATCAAAGACCACATCTCATGCCTTCCCTCAATTGCCAATTGATGTTTTAAGATGTAGTGGACAACTTTTACAGATCAAATGTAATCTTCTTCTTTAAACTTTATAAAAATACCAATTGATGAATTTTTCAAGAAAGTCCAAACATCATTACCAACTGTTTCTTCTACCATTTGTAGGTTGGACAAAAAGCAATTGTGATTTATATTCCGGTTTTGCATATGCATTTTACCCTCTTGATAAAGACACATAGGGTATTTTTCCTTCAATAAAGTCATACCTAACATAATTCTTTTTTGAAAAATAAATATGCCATCAATTATAAATAAGTGTGCCATCAAATAAAAATAAGTATGTTATCAAAGATACTTTAATTTGCCATTAAGTTTCAATAAAATTGTTCACGAAATTCAGTAAATCTGCCAACAATATCTATTCATTAAATCTGCCAACAATATCGTTTACATCTTCTGCCAATATTTAATTGTAATAGTTAAATAAATATTCTATGAAATATACATAAGTCTGCCATCAAAGACAAATAATTCTGCCATCAAATATATATAAAATTACCATCAAAGATTCAATAAATCTAGGGATTCATGAAATATTAATTAAATCTGCTATAAAAAATAGTAAATCTGCCAATAAATCGGTTATATCTACGACCAATATTCAATAGTAATACTGAAATAAATAATCCATCAAAGATAGATAAGTCTGCCACCAAAGAAAACTAAATCTTCCATCTAGACAAAAAGATATGCCATGAATTTCATACGTCCAAATAAGTATGCCACTATCACAAAATAAATCTGTCAACCCATATATGCGGCAAAATTGACTACTGTACGTGAATCTAAATGAATGAAACTTTACCGGATTTTGGTATCGAAGTTTCACAAAATCTATAACAAACGATGTTTATGTCAATAATGGAAGATGATAGAGTTTCAATTTCGATTGTTTCGTCGGTTTATGTCAATAAACAATTTTTACATAATACATGAGAGAAAATAGGTAAACTATACCGAAAATAGTCGACGACGATTGTTGAGACGGAAGAGACAAAATCGCCGCAATGGAAAAACTCAAAACTAAAACTAAAAAAACAAACACGAACCCAAAGAAACACAATGGAAGAGACACGAAAATACGAAGAGACACACGATAAGCGAAGTTACCGGAAAAACAAACACGAACAGAGAGAAACACGGAGAAAGCTCGAAAATGAAAATCGAAAGTAAAGAACTAAAATTCGCAAATGGTGAAAAGATTTTAGGGTTTCAAAAACTTTTGGAACTGAAAAGACACGATTAAACTGAAGAGACACGACTGTGTAGGAAAGTAACTGAAAAAAGTAATATATATTTCATAAAATAATAGCAAAATTGTAAATAACGAATGTTTCTATGGTTTACATGAGTTTTAACTAAAAATTCGAGTCATTCTAGTAAACATGCATGACAAGAGGTTATTTGAGTCATTAGAGAATGAATGTGTGTCATTCTGGGTAATTGCCCATATATATATGCCTTCATATTTCTCCTCTCACCGTATAATTAAAAAGTTAAAAAAAATTAGAAAAATGTGGGAGAATCACAATAATAGTAATTTGAGAGAGTGCATGTACAAACGGATTAATGATCACACAAGAAATAGCCAAATTTGCAGAAGGGATGGAGCAATTCATGAATTTTGCAAGTAATCAGTCAATAACATAAAGTAGTGAAGGTAAGTTTTTCTATTGCAAAAATGATAAATATCTTCCAAAACGCAAAATTTGAAATCATCTGTATAGTAGAGATTTATACCAATTATTATATTTGGTATAAACATGGGAAGAACTGAATGTGGAGTTAGAAACGAGTCGTAGTGATGATGTGAATAAAAATCACGGAGGTGGTAGTGAAGAACCATAGGTAACTTTAGTAATAGGTATGTGGAAATGGTAGAGGATGCATTTCATGATACCACAAATGATATTTGTATACTAGTAATAATCACGAGGAAGACTTCAATAATATGGAAGAAGAACCTAACTCGGAGGAAAATTCTTTTTACAACTTCTTATAAGTTCCAAAAAATATATTGTATGATGGTTGTCATGAATAACACTCATAATTATCTTTAACTACTCGATTCATGAACATTAAGATTGATTATAATCTTGCTAAAACGTGCATGGACTCGTGGGCGGAGTTGTTTTAGGAATATTTTCCCAAAGAAAATCTGGAGACGAGTTCATATTACAAAACCAAAAATTTGATGCAAAATATAGGCCTCCCATTTTATATAATTGATGTATGTGTTCACAATTGTATGATCTTTTAGAAAGAAGATAAAAATGGGAAAAATATAAATTTTGTGATTCACCATGATATAAGCCTAGCGAGGGTAGGATAAAAATACCATTCAATCATATGTGGTATTTACCTATAGACGTTAGACTGAAGAGAATGTATCAAAACAAAAAAAAAATTGCAGCGGAAATGAGATGACATGCTGACCATGAAGCATAAGAGGTAGAAATGAGTCATCCGTCATATGCTGTAGAGTGGAAAAGTTTTTAACATCTACATCAAAACTTTGCTAAAGAATCCCGAAATGGTTATCTTGGATTATGTACTAATGAGTTCAATCCATTTGGGATGTCTTGTAATCATTTTTTATCACTCCATATAACTTAGCACTTGATATGTATATGGCAAAAAAATACTTGTTTCTTACAATTCTAAATTCTGGGCAAAATCATCCATCCGTTAGTATTGATATATTCCTCCGACCTCTCATTGATGAGTTAAAAGGATTATAATGTACCAGAGTTGAGGCATCAGATGTCTTTGAATCAAAATTTCAATTTAAAAGTTGTGCTACTATGGATGATAAACAATTTTTCAGCATATGTAATATTGTCAGGATGGACGATACATGGTAGACTGTCTTGTCCAGTTTGCATGGATAATACAAAGACATTCCAATTACCAAATGGAAGAAAGATGTTTTGGCTTGATTTTCACAGAAGATTTCTTCCTCAAGGCCATCCATTAGGGAAAAATAAGACAAAATTTTAAAAGGCAAGAACGCGTTGAATGACTATCCACCTAAATCCTTGACCAATGAACAAGTTTTATACGAGCAAATAAAACATGTCAATCTACTAAGAACGTATAACTACGGTATAAATGGTCATGAAGTAAAAGAGCAAGGGTATGAAAACTGGGATAATTGACACACATAAAACATATTTTGGGAGTTGTCGTACTGCACGGACCGAAACCTACGATATAATCTTAATGTAATGCATATAGAAAAAAATTTCTTCGATAACATCATAAATATTGTTATGAATGTGAATGATGAATTAAAATACACAGTAGAGTTAAGATTGGACATTTCAAAGTTTTGTTGTCGAAAGGAATTGCATGTGGATGGTCATGGTAATACTCCATTTCCTATATTAAGATTGACTAAAAAAGCCAGAAAAATCTTATTGGAATGTGTCAAAAATGAAGTTAAATTCCCAGACGGATACGTGGCAAACTTAGCAAATTTTGTGTGGATATGGATGGAGTTCTGGGCATAAAAAGTCATGATTACCATGTTTTTATCGAGAGGCTTATACTGTTTATATTTGCAGAATTTTTTATCACGAAACGTTCATCTTACTTTATCAAGTATGTAAAATTAATCCTTTGGTACATATATATAATAATTTTAAGTACTAATATCAAAATGTATTTGAGTAATATAGAGATTGGAAGATTTTTCCATGATCTATGCTCTAGATCATTGCAACAAAGGCATGTCCGAATTCTGAAGGATAACATAGTCAAAATTTTGTGTTTAATTTTGAGAAATTTTTCCACCCATTTTTTTCAACTTGATGGAGCACCTACCGATACATCTACCATACGAAGCTGAAATGGATGATCCTGTCAATATAGGTGGATGTATCTATTTCAAAAAACTTTTAAAAATTGAAAAGCAAGGCGAAGAATAAAAGATATGATTCATGATCGATTGTCGAATCATATGTGAATGATGAGATATCTTACTTTACATAGCACTACTTTGCTACCTATATACGCACAAAAATTAGGTAAAATGTAAATTATTGTTTGTATTAATTATTTTATTTTTACTTGTTTTGGGGATCATTAACTTTTCTATACGTACATTTTTGATTAATTATCTGGACATGTCTACTAGGTTCGATGAAGGTGAAGTCCTTGTATATCTTGTTCCTAGAGTACCATATAGATTTACTAATATGGGCTGTCAAAGTGGTAAAAATAAAGAAATATTACTATCTCAGAAAGAATACCAATGACCACATGCAAATATTTTACGAATTTGTGAAAAAATTTGTCCACGTGAGAGGTAAGAATTTTTGAAAATTATTTACATGCGAAATGATAATTTGATTACTTTAAATTATAATATATAATCCTAACACTATATATTTACTACCATTTTTATTTTTGTATGTAGCTTTTTCGAAGACAAGATTCGTGTTACATATCCATATCTTTATGCATATCACATTTTATCTAAAAGATGAAGATTTTTATATATGGGTTAGTTATGAGGTCATCAGTACAACCCCCGAAAAACTGGCCGGCCCGGCAGGCCCAAAGAACACAAAGGCAGTCAAACACGCGCAAAAGGATACAATGGTGTATCTTCATGAATTCAAGCCTAACCAAGATGCGCCTAGTCAAGACCAAACTTGGCCTATAATCCAAACTTACAGAGGACATGCGGAGAGATGGAGCTCACCGTAAACCAGGTCAGACCAAGTCATGCACCATTTATAAAGTTGGTATTGTTGGAATTTAGCATATTTGAAACTTTCCTTAAATGAAAGTCTCTAAACATTTCTTTGACAACCAAGAGACTTTGTGTTACTTCTAGGATCTTTATTAAGCACTTATAGAAGCTCAAACATGTCATGGATCAGGCGGGTCCATCCGTTCTGTCAAATGATCCGAATAAAATTTTGGCAAGTGGGATGACCAACTGGTTTAATCCCTTGCAAGCCAAAACATGGTATCCAGAAGAGATTATTAAGGCCATAAACAAGGTCAAAGTCAACCTTTTGTGCACCAGCCACCATAGGATCAGACAAATCCCTCTTCTCCAATACTTGCCATATATGACGTAAAGACCAATAAAGCACCAACGACTCTCTCCTCAAGGCTACTGCGTTTTGGGCACTTGTTAATTGCATCTAGACATCCCAATGAGGCGCTTTCCTGTCCAAGTTATCAAGATCTAAATATCTATACTTTCCATATTGTCCACACAAGACATTAATGGCCAACCAACCATATACTTTTAACGTACGATTTTTTTTCTTTCTTCTCTTTTTACACTTTAGGACTGTTGCCAAGACTACTAATAAGCTCAGCATGACCTCAGTATAAAAGAAGACTAGTATTAATATAAAAATTGAATATAATGTATTTTTTAAAGCTTTCTCTTTGACATTGTTCTTGTTCTTTAGAGATTAGGTGTATGATGTCCTTCCTTTCTATTGAAATCACGACCAAGTTAGTTTGAGAGATTCAAACTCCCTTGGTTCGCCTTTTGATCGTGTGTTTCGTTTAAAACTCCCTCCTTTCAATTCTCTTACCCGCTTAAACTAAATGAGATTCTTGGTTTTGCGAGTCACGACCCTACCACTTGTGAGATTGCTAGTCAATCTTATAATGTTTATGTATTATGTATGTAGAATCGTTATAATTAATTGTGTATAGATTATTCTAATATTAACAATGTGCCTTTTTAGCAATCAATAATATAATCCTAACATGAAAGGTCAATACAAGTACCTCTATGTGAAAGAATATTGAGATTATAGAGGAGAAATGTGAAGAATTGAATCTGAAAACTCAAAGAGAAGTATGAGAAAATGAGAAATGACTTAGACTTATGGAGAAGAATCTCCTAAGAGTATATTATACATTGAGTCTTTACAGCCCTTTTATAGAGGATTTACAATGTGAACACAAAAGAAAACGAATTCAAACTTGTGGATGAGTTTGAATAGAGGAGGAGCCTGTCAACAACCAATGAGAAGAGAGGAGCAGCATGGGCATGACTGTTTGGTGTGGTTGCCAAGACTGTGAGCAGCATGGGCATGACTGTTTGGTGTGGTTGCCAAGACTGTGTGCAGCATGGGCATGACTTTTTTCACCTTGATTCTTCTCCCAAGGTAGCTATTTAACCATTTCAACCATGTGGTTAATAATAACCCATCCTTTTTCATTTCCCTTGTTATTCAAACTGAATTTCGTGCTCACACTTGCCTTGTAGGTCAAGATAGGTCTTATTTGATTTTCCTATGTCAATACTCCCCCTCAAGCTAAAGATTTTGGAATCACCCTAAAGTCTTAAGCTTGGGAACCCAAGGCAACACCTCATTAAAAACCTTATTAAGGAAAACCACTTGGGACAAAACCTTAATAAGGAAAAAAGAGTGTGTTGCTCTTGGATTAGGAGACCTTTGATCATGGGTGTGATAAATCAACAAGCCCAAGTTTGCTAAAGATGTTCTTGCAAACTTTGAGACCTGCTACCTTTGTGAAGATGTCAGCTAGTTGGTCTTCACTCCTTGTATAACATGGCAGAATGGTTCCATCTTGAACTTTCTCCCTAACCTTATGGCAGTCGTTCTCTATGTGCTTGGTCCTCTCGTGAAACACTGAGTTTGAAGCTATGTGAATGGCTGCCTGATTATCACAATGGAAGGTAATTGGCCCTGGTTGTGCAATACCGAAATCTTTCAAGAGTGCTTTGAGTCAAGTTACTTCATTTGTCAGCTTCCTCATAGCCCTATATTCTGCTTCAGCACTAGAACATGATACCACCTTCTGCTTCTTAGTCTTCCAAGTGACTAAGTTCCCACCAACGAAGGTGCAATACCCAGTGGTTGATTTCCTATCCACCCTATCACCTGCCCAATCCGCATCACAATACCCGACAATCTCAGTGTTCCCATTCTTGCCCATCCATATACCTTGACCAGGAGATCCTTTGATGTATCTAAGGATCCTTCTACCATGCTCCAATGATATACAGTAGGCTTTTGCATATGTTGACTCACTTGATTCACAGCAAAACACAAGTCTGGTCGTGTGAGGGTGAGGTAGATCAGCTTCCCAACTAGTCTCCTATACTGAGAAACATCCTTAAATAACTCATCAGCCTTCTCCCCCTTTCCGTTGACCTTGTAGCCATCTTCAAGAGGAGTTTTGGCCGGTTTAGCCCCAAGCTTTCCCGTGTCTGTCAACAGATCAAGAGCATACTTTTCTTTGGGATAGAAAGAGCCCTTCCTGAGACTGACACACTTCAATACCCAAGAAGTACTTCAACTCTCCAAGATCCTTAATGTCAAATGATCTGTTTAAGAAGGCCTTTGTGGACTGAATTCCTTCCTTATCATCTCCTGTGATGATAAGGTCATCCACATAAACCAAGACCGCCACGATTCCTTTGAAGTTTTGACGAGTGAACAAAGTATGATCTGAATGGGATTTCCTAAACCCATTATCAGTAAGTGTGGAGCTTAATTTGTGATACCAGGCCCTTGGTGACTGCTTCAACCCATATATTGCTTTCCTAAGTTTTAGAACATGTCCCTCTTTGCAAAAATTCAAGGCCTGGTGGTGGAGTCATATACACTTCCTCTTCAAGTTCTCCTTGTAGGAATGCGTTCTTGACATCATTTGCCATAAGTCCCAAGTCAGATTCGTAGCTAGTGAAAGAACAACCCTTACAGTGTGTAGCTTAGCCACCGGTGCAAATGTATCAGTATAGTCCTCTCCATATGTCTGAGTGAAACCTCTTGCAACTAGACGTGCCTTGTACCTTTCTATGTCCCCATTGCTCTTATACTTGATGGTGAACACCCACTTGGAACTCACAGCCTTCTTGCCTTTGGGAAGTTCTTGTATATCCCATGTATGATTCCTTTCCATAGCTCCCTTCTCATCTCTTACTGCATCTAACCATTCTTTCTTGCTCTCAGCTTCTTCATAAGTCCTTGGAATCTGACTTTGTTCAATCTTTCCAAGGAATGCTTGATGACTAGATGGCAAGAGGTCAAGGGAACAAACAGCTTGTATGGGAATGAGCCACGGCCTGGTTGTTGTAGAATACCCTAGTGTTCCTAAGTCTAGTACTCCTCCTTAAATGCTGAACAGGTGGTGCAGCCTCCTCTACAACCGTTTCCTCTTCCATTTGGTGAATAGGTTCCTCTATACCCACTTCCAAGTCGTCTTGTTCTTGATTTTGGGCCATAGCTTCTTCTTGGATTGGAGTTGGTTCTTGATTTACCACCCCTTGTTCATTCTCTTGGGTATCTTGTGAACTACTTAAGGTTCTTGTTTCTTCGTGTCTTGAATCCTTTGGCAGATCATTTCCCAAATGATTCAAGAGAAACCTCAAACTCGTAGCCAAATCAGAAGGTGACCTTGAGAGATCCTTCAATCCTTCCCAATCTTTCTGATCATAATAGCTTTGTTCTTCTATGAACTTGACATCTCTAGACACATATGTCCTGTTGTTGCTCGGATCATAGCACTTATAACCCTTTTGTGTTGTCGAATATCCAAGGAACATACACTTGATGCTCTTTGCCTCCAACTTGTTTCTTAGATCACCTGGAACATACACAAAGCACACACACCCAAATACACGTAAATGATCAATGGAAGGTTTAGTTTTATTGAGTACCTCAAATGGGGATATATCTTGCAAGACTTTGGTTGGAATCCGATTGATGAGGTAGCAAGCAACCAAGACTGCATCTCCCCAAAAAACTTTTAGGAACATTGGTATGAAACATCATGGATCTTGCTACTTCCATTAAGTATCGGTTCTTCCTTTCAGCAACTCCATTTTGTTGTGGTGTGTGTGGACAGCTAGTTTGATGTAGTATTCCATGTTTGTTTAGATGAGCTTTGAATCTTTGACTTGTGTATTCCCCTCCATTATCTGATCTTAACACTTTGATCTTGGCATTGAATTGATTAGTAACATAATTATGAAAGTTTATAAATGCCTCATAAACCTATCTTTAGATGGAAGTAATGTAACCCATGTATATTTCGATTTCTCATCTATAAAGGTCACAAAGTATTTATTCCTATCTCTAGACATGTAAGGTGAGGTCCAAACATCGGAATGTACTAAATCAAAGCAATGCTCATAAATTGTAGACGATTTAGGGAAAACAACACGACAATGTTTGCCAAGGATACAAGCCTCACAAACTGAGTGATCATAAGCGACATTAGGAATTATTAAGCTTAAAGCACGAGCATGAGGATGTCCTAATCTAGCATGCCATAAGACATCTTTATTAGCAAAAACACAGGATTTGAAAGCTAAGGAATCCAAATTGCTTGGAGGGTCTTCAAGAACATAGAGCTCATCTTGAGTTACACCACCTCCAAGTATCTTACCACTCTTAATATCCTGAAAGTAAACATTGTTAGGCCCAAATGTAACATTGCAATTGAGGTCTTTAGTAGCCTTTTTGACAGAAACTAGATTAGACTTAAATTTAGGTACAAAGAATGCATTAGTTTCTTTGTCAAATAGTCTTAATTTTCCGGTTCCTTCAATTGGAATACCCTTACCATCAGCTATAGTTACTTGTCCTAGACATGGTTCAATGTTCTTTAATAACCTAGCATTGCTAAATCATATGGTGAGAAGCACCTGAATCCACTACCAACTTATGATCTGGTTTATCAAGCGATTTATGGGAGTAGAGTGTGATACCGGAGAGTTTTGAGGCATAGGCCTTGATGAGATCCTCCAAGTCACTCTTCTTAACATACTCCATGGATACATTCATAGCTAGCTCCCCTCCTTGGTTGGATGAACTTGCCGGTTCAGTCGCAACCATTTGAGAGATGTTAGCCTTTGAATCCTTGAACCGGTTTGGCTTGAGATGAGGATGAAGTATCCAGCACTTGTCCTTGATGTGTCCATTCCTCTTACAATGCTCGCACATCACACTCTTCCTATCCTCTTGCTTAAACACGCTTTTGTTGGCCATGACTAGTTCTCCTTTACCACCAAACAAACCAATGTTGCCTTGCTCCCTTTGAATCCGTGAGCACACCTCTTCGAAATCAGGGAGTTTTGGCTCTCTCAGGATGGACTTAATCACATCCTTAAAGGCTGGATTTAGGTTGAGAAGGAGCCCAAATATCTTGTCTTGTTCCTTCCTTTCATTAAGCACCTTTGGATCCATAGAACTTGGTCTCAACATGTCAAGCTCGGACCATGTTGACTGGAACTTGCCCAGGAATTTTGTGAACTCCATATCCTCTTGGTGTAGATCATTGAGAGCCTTCTTAACCTCATACACACGGCTGAGGTTTGAAACATCCCCATACACCCTCTTGAGAGTGTCCCAAAGAGACTTGGCAGTTTCACAATGTGAATAAGCTTCAAGAATGGATGGGTCCAATGAATTTTGGAGGAATCCAAGGACTGATTGATCTTCTTGGAACCACCTAGCTTCTTCCTTTCTTGTTGCCTCATCCTTCTTCTCCTTTGGATCATCTATAGATGGAGTATTATCCTCCAAGATGTGATTCCAAAGTCCTTTGCCACAAATGGCTGTCTTGATGGTTCTTGACCATAATGTGTAGTTCAAGCCTTTGAGAACTACTGCTATCACCGTAGGTTTCAGGCTGGAACTAATTTGAACTGTATCCTCCATTGTTAGGCTTTGAAGAGCTCAAAGGAAGCAGCTTTTATGGTTGAATGAAACCGTGAGTTTTTAGTCTAAAGACTGAGAGATTTTTGACAGAATTTTAGATTAGAAACTGAGAGATTTGAGTAGAAAAGATAAGAGAATGATCTTATGCTCTGATACCATGTAAGAATATTGAGATTATAGAGGAGAAATGTGAAGAATTGAATCTGAAAACTCAAAGAGAAGTATGAGAAAATGAGAAATGACTTAGACTTATGGAGAAGAATCTCCTAAGAGTATATTATACATTGAGTCTTTACAGCCCTTTTATAGAGGATTTACAATGTGAACACAAAAGAAAACGAATTCAAACTTGTGGATGAGTTTGAATAGAGGAGGAGCCTGTCAACAACCAATGAGAAGAGAGGAGACAGCATGGGCATGACTGTTTGGTGTGGTTGCCAAGACTGTGTGCAACATGGGCATGACTGTTTGGTGTGGTTGCCAAGACTGTGTGCAGCATGGGCATGACTGTTTGGTGTGGTTGCCAAGACTGTGTGCAGCATGGGCATGACTTTTTCACCTTGATTCTTCTCCCAAGGTAGCTATTTAACCATTTCAACCATGTGGTTAATAATAACCCATCCTTTTTCATTTCCCTTGTTATCCAAACTGAATTTTCGTGCTCACACTTGCCTTGTAGGTCAAGATAGGTCTTATTTGATTTTCCTATGTCAATACTATGGACCCCGTGTTTCGTATATGGGTGCAAGAGTTAGTGCAAGACCTCATGAAAAAAGTAAAAAACTTGGTTGATTTATTTTACAAAAAGTTATATGTTCCACACAAACAAAGATGAAAGCAAAAGAAAAACATGTAACTACGACATTTGTGTCAAAGGAATAAATTATTTAGATGCATTTGATGAAACTGATTTTTACGTGATTTTAACATATATCATTCAACTTGAGTATGTTGGACTCTATTTGAATATCACACTTTTTAAATGTGAGTGGTACGAAACGAAAATGGCTTTGTTAATATTCTATCATCAGGAAAATACTATAAATACAAACCATTTATTCTAGGTATATACGTAATTGTCCTGTCCTACATATCGATAAATTTTGTTTTTACCTAATTTATGTGGTAATATTTGATCACAACCTCTCAATCGGATCAAGTTTGTTATATTTCTTATCCGTACACCATATCATCAAATCAAACATGGTTTAGCATTCTCAAAGTCAGTCCAAGAAGGAATATTTTGAGAAACTACAAAAATAAAAAGGAGATTCTTTTGCAACAAAAAAATGATGAGGTAAAGATGGTTGACAAGATAGATGTAGACCGTTTGATTGATAGAGTTAATTAAAGCGAAGAAAATGATTTTAACGTTGGAGATACCGCAGTAGAAAATAAATTTCAATGTAATATATCATTTTCAAATGACGATAAAGAAGAAGATATAGACTCAATATGTCTAAAAACATAATAATATATTTTGTTCTCTATGTAAAGAAAAATATTGTAATATTATTCTGCCACTACGTTAATATTTTATATGTATTTCTACATGTTTTTATGTTTAAACGTTACAATTTCAATTGTAAATAACTTTAAATGATAATAATTCCACATATATTATTAGATTATCCACAAAAAGATTGGCAAAAATATTGAAACATATTGATTAGTAAGTGTTGTATAAGTTAAAGGAAATATATATGTATGATTTTGTAAAATGAGTTACAAAATTTGTTATATTTGTTAGTTGATGTTGTATTGATATTAAATTAACTTTACACCTTTCAAAATAATATTTTTATATTATATAATTTTAAATATGTGAAAATTGATTATATTTAGGATTTAGGGTATATTTTTGTAACTGTTTTACCACTAAATTGATATTACATGTTTAATGTGGTGGTAAAATAGTTAAAATTCTTTTTTTTCATATATATATATATATATATAAATATAAATATATATTTTTTGATGTAATGCAGAACTGAATGATACTACTGTTCTAATGGCGACAAACTTCAAAAATCTCCTAACACCCTAAATTCAAATTTTTATTTGTTTATTTACCAATATTTTGTAACCACGAATAATTTATTACTAATGTAACACTACATTAGTATTTTATATGTATTTTCCACATTTTTATTTTTAAAATTACAATTTCAACTGTAGATAATTTTAAATGATAATAATAATGCCACATATAATATTAGATTACTCAAAATAGATCGTGTATTGTAGCAGATATTACAGATATTAAAGTTTCTGGTATAACTAAATAATAGTCTATTGTAACGTTTTGGTATTAAACCTTTTGTATTTTCTTTCTTTTTAGTGGATATTTGAGGATAACGTGTTACCAGACATAGCAGTAATCATTACGTGAATTGATTAAAACTTTAGGGTGTCTCAAAGAAAAAACGGGTTTGAATACAATAATAGAAAAGCCGAATTAAGAAGAGAATAAAATTTATATTTTAAGATATATAATGGTTCAGTCAAGAATTGGTGATAATTGAATAACAATGGACCCAATAGATAGAAGAAACATAGAAATATCTTACGACAAAGACGGTTAATATATACTCTTTTTAATGAACTTGAAGAGACCACACTTTGTTTGCTGCCATTTTCTCTATCGCCTAATAGGCCGTTACAAAATTTGAATTCGTAACTCGCCGTAACGGATGGGTCGGAGTGCACTTCCAGGCCCAAGCGACTTTCTTCTATGGGAGAAAGATGACGTCGGAATGGAAGTTGCCGAATTTTCTGAGAGAAAGTGGCCACTGCGATTTGGTGTATTTTTCATAGATTTCGGGATTGGTTTATAGGAAGTACAACCAATCGATCGTGAATTTCGCATCCTTGATGAGAATGGTGTGCCTAATTTTCCAAAACCGGCGACGAAGGATCCAGATTTCCACCGGAGAATTAATGTGGATTTTGGTTGCTATATTTTATCGTATATGTTGCAATCTTTGGAGATGAAAGGAGTGGGTTTATGGCAAGTGGAATCAATTCTTACGGGCAATATTCGCACTTCGATTTTAGTGAGATTGGCGGGCACCAGCTTTAATGGTGATTCTGAGGAGCGGTATAAATTCAGCATCTGATCCTCTTACTCGTATCACTCAAATCGATTCTGCCTAAAACTCTTTCTTTGCTCTCCTGTCCCAAAATATTTTTGCCGTTACTCTTAAGATTATTCATCGGTTGTTGTTAGACTACCGGCATACTCGCGAATCCCTTGGCATACTCGCGAATCCCTTGGCATACTCGCGAATCCCTTGGCATACTCGCGAATCCCTTGGCATACTCGCGAATCCCTTGGCATACTTACGAATCCCTTGGCATACTCACGAATCCCTTGGCATACTCGCGAATCCCTTGGCATACTCGCGAATCCCTTGGCATACTCGCGAATCCCTTGGCATACTCGCGAATCCCTTGGCATACTCTTAAGTTTGATCGTGATCCGTGCTGCTTATGTGTTGTTTCGGTAGATTGGGTAACTGCCAACTAGAAGTTTCTCTCCCAATCAATAATTGACAGAAGTTGGTTGCTGAATATTCTCTGTTTTATTCGATCCCCAACAGCGGAATCTCTCACGTTGCCAGCCTGGTTTTCACTATGTTTTGTCGCTGATTTCTGATCGGGTCGACCTCAATTTCTGATTACCTCCGATCTCAGCAAGTTTAAATTGCGTAACCTCCGAGAGATCATGAAAATTTCTGGTCTTTTGGTATAAGAAAACCGATCTGATAAAGATCCGGGTTTTCAAAAACTCTGTTGTGCTGAAGCGGTATGAGTCTACGCTTGTCTGGAGGATCTTAAATGTCGCTGCTCAAGGACATAGGATGAGGGACTTTATGTCGCTATTGCCAACAATATGGCAATGTGAGGGTTGGGTTCAAGGCTAAGACCTAGGCAACGACTGATTCATGTTCCATTTCACATATGATGTGGATATTATGACGGTGTTCGAAAAACGTTCATACCACTTTGACCAATGGATGACTACTTTGGAAAGATGGTTCCAAGTGTTCGTCCAGATTTTCTATCAACAATCGTGTTCTGGATTAGGATTGTTGGAATCCCAACCCTCTATTGGGTGGAGGAAACGGTCGTGGATGTGGGGAATGCTATTGGAGAACTGCTACAATATGATGTTGGCGAGACTAAAGTGAGAGTCTCTCTAGAAATGGATGAACCTCTGGTGTTCATAAGAGATTTAGAATTCGCAAATGGAGACGTTGTGATACAAGCCTCGATTCAAGGCTTATATGCGTGTGGGCTGTTTGGAGAAGTTTAGGTGAGAAACTTCACCCTTAGGCTTCTGGATGGGGGTTTTCTGGTTGGTAAAATATGGAAGGATGAAGTGAACCACACGAGGGGTGATGAACCTCGTGATAACTCAAAAACTTAGAGCTAGAAGGGCTGGTATCAACTAGGTTCTAAGCGTACACGTTTCTTGAGAGAATAACTTGTAGAAAGAAAATTCGATCTTTATTAATTATCAAAAAGGTTGTCGAACTACAATGCTGGAAGGAGCCTTATTAATATGCTCGACAGCTTGACCTTCTAGGGTCTACTCAAGAAAAGAAATGGAAAACTTACAAAAGTGCACAAATGGAAAACTTACAAAAGTGCATAACCGAAAAAGACTTATTCCTAAAATGTCTTTGACTCAAAAAATGTAAATAATCTAAATCCAACCCTGCAAAACAGAAATAGGCAAATCTCTAATTTGAAAACTTACCTTTCTTACCTCTCGACCAAGAAATGGAAGGTGGCCGTCCTTGTGGCATGCACGCGCTTTGCTCCTAGTCTTTGACTTGGAGTAAGGTTAGAAATCTTTGGGCCCTGACCTCTCTTGCCAGTAAAGCCCAAGTCTCTGAAGTTCCTTGCTTTGTTGAGAAGCCTTTGGACTCTCCTTTACACTCTTGGCCCAATGTCATTCGTCGATCATCCTCTAGGAGCTTGTTGACCCACAAGCTAAATTTGTGGAATAGTGCCCTTGATATGCTCCTTGTCATTGCTCCTGGTGGCACCACTGGTGTAGAGACTTCCTCTAGATGCATGTCTTGAAGCTGGTAGCTTATCTGGTCCGAGTCTCCTTGTGTAGATATTGAAATGGTGGTGCATTCGACTAAATCGGCTGTACCGGCTAGACTGTGCGAGGTACTGGCCAAAATGTTATCTTAGCCGGCCAAGTTGATCCCGGAGCTGGCGGCACCACCAATTGGACCGGCGGTGTCATCAACGTCGCCACCATTTGGGCCGGAGGTTTGGGTCTCTCCGCTCCTTGTCGTAAGTGGGGTAGTTCAGTGAGGCGCCACCTAGCTTCTCATTGAAGTATGCCACTGGCCTTCCTCCTTGAGTTAGCACCCCTCCTATGCCTATTCCAGATGCATCACAATCCACTTCAAATGTCTTGTTGAAGTCGGGCAAGACTAGCACTGGTGCATGTGTAAGGCTGTCCTTCAAGGCCTGGAATGCCTTCTCCTTAGCTTCTCCCCAGCTGAATCCCACGCTCTTCTTCACTACTGCCGTCAATGGTGAGGTAATGCTGCTGAAGTTGGGCACGAATCTCTTGTAGAAGCTGGCCAAACCGTGGAAACTCCTTACTTGGCTAATGTTGCTTGGTGTTGGCCATTCTTGTATGGCTCGAATATTCTCTTCATCAACCTGTAAGTCCTGTGAACTTACAACAAAACCTAAGAAGACAAGTTTATAAGTACAAAAGATGCACTTCTTGAGATTGACATAAAACTCTTTTTTTCTAAGGGTTTTAAGCACCCACTCAACATGTGTGAGGTGATCCCTTAAATATTTACTGTAAACTAAAATGTCATCGAAATAAACTACAACGAACTTACTGATGTACGCCCTAAGAACTTGGTTCATAAGGCGCATGAAGGTGCTTTGGGCATTAGTCAAGCCAAATGGCATGACTGTCCACTCGTAGAGCCCTTGCTTTGTCTTGAAAGCAGTCTTCCACTAATCACCTTCCTTCATTCTTACCTGGTGGTATCCCCTTTTGAGGTCTATC